>CAUYON010152083.1:0-14425 GCA_963573935.1 Arctocebus calabarensis | reverse complement strand
TTTCTTTATTTCAGTTTTTATTTATTTTAAAACAACGTCAACTAATATTGAACAAAAATATCTCAATTAAATTAGAAGTTATTGATAAACATTTATCTTTTGTGAGGCTTAACTTTCTACGTCATCAAATTCAGAGATCTTTCACTCTAATTCGGTTTGGATCTTTCTTCTCTACGTTATTTCCTCACTTCATAATTATTATGTCTATTTATTAGCACACATATAGTAAAAATTAGTAGAATAAAATCTTCTTTGGGAAAAATATTTATGTAAGTAGAAACCAGTCTATACATTAAAATAGTCAAGGTTATGTGCAAATACCTATACTTGAAAAGCTCTTATTTATAATTATATTTTGATCTTTTAATACTTCATTGTGATATTTTGGAAAATGTATAAAGTATGATTTTGTTTTATAATTACCATGGCAAGCAAGACCCTCGGTTACTGTATTAACACTAAATAGCATCAGAAAAAGACAAATTTGACTCAAATTTATAAGCAAGCATAGCTTAGTTATATGTTCAAAGTAAAAACAAATAGGTAACTCACAGTTTTCATGTCTTTTTATTAAATAATGTTTGAAATAATAAGCTCCAGATCTGGAGTGTACTCATTGCAATATTCTGAGTGTAATACCAGGCAGCCACTGCAACAAGCCCAAATGAGCCAACGCATCTTTAAAGCTGTTCTTTTGAATCTTGGCAGCTGTGTTTGACAAGTCAAGAATACTTTCATCTTTATAATTGTGGTTTAAAAGCAGTGGAGCTCGCTATTCTTACGGTTTGTAACCAAAGTCGAGATTGTACTATTTGGATCCTTTCTGTTTTGAGAAAAGGAGAATAGATTTCAAGTGGTCCAAAACCTATTTTCTCAAATTCACCTGTAGATCTGATTTTTCTTTTCTCTCTTTCTCTGAATTAAGTTCCATCAACCACTATCAATTTTAGAACATATCAGAAGAGAAAAAGTAATATTCTTTCTGCCGTATAGTTATAATCAGGAAGGATCTTCAAATGAAATGGGTCAAAATCCGAACAAACTTCACTTTTGCTCTAAACAAGTTTACCAAGATTGAGCTGAATTTTATGCAAGTTCCCTTTCAATGCATATCCTCTCTATATACCCTCGCACTAAAAGTTGTTGTAATCTTTCATTCTTATCCTTAGGATTAAGAAGGAAAATCTATTGAGATGTTGAACTTTTTCAAAAGTATATAAAGATATTATACTATTCTGAAATGTAACCAGTATCATATATTGGAACATCACTTCTCTCAAACATAAATATCTAATTTGATATAAAGTACAAAATATATAGAATTTATAGTGTTACAGTAGGGAAGCAAGTGCTTTCTAAATGAATATATAATAAATTTATAACTATCTATAGCATAGAAAAGTGGTCTTATTAAATGAAAAGTAGAAGAAATTCCTCTTCCTGGGATACAAACTAGTAATAATTGGGTAGGGAGAAGAATAACTTAGAACTATATGTAATTCCATGAGTACAATCATACTAAATTGTGAATAAACTGATGTTCTTCAAAGTTGTATTTAAATATATTGCTACATGTTAGTTTTGCAGCTAGATAGAAATAGTAATTCCTATTTTACAGAAGAAGGAAGCTATTCCCAGAGAAACTTAAGTAGTTTGTCTTAAGGCCAGGAACTGATAAATCATGGAAGTGGGGAAAACAACCCTATGTTTCAACTCAGTTGTATCAGCTTCCAATTTAGATTATGTTGCCTTTTAACCCTAAAATATTTGAAGAAAAACCTGTATTTTCCTCTAGATTCATTTTCATATGTGTTTTATCTTTTCATCATCTGTTAGGTTTAAAATAATAAATCATAATATTTACACTTAACTTTAAATGTATTTTGTTGCACTTTACAGGTGTTTCCAATATACAAAAATGTGATTTTTATTCTAATAACATTTCCTTATTGTTGAAGGCTTGAAATTGGATATAAAACTTTTTAAGGAATAAAATAAAAGATGGGCATGATAGTTCACACTTATAGGCCCAGCTCCTCAGGAGGCTGAGGCATGAGGATCACTTGAGCCCAAGAGTTCAAGGCCAGCCATGGCAGGAAAGCTGGACTCTCTTTGTAACAACAGTCCCATAAGAATTGAGCATTATCTTTGTTAAAAAAAAAATGCTGAGTTGATAGCCAAAATTATATATCTCAATTCTTGTTGATATTGATATATTTCTCATTTGATTACCTATAACATTGAATATAATTTTTTTCTTATTTTTATCATTTTTTGAATTATCTGACAGTCCTTTTTGTTCATATCATGATACTATAGACATGTGTATGTTTTTTCAAAACTTTGACATTTTGCACATTTTCCCCTTTGTTGTCTTTTAACTTGTTCATCAGTAATTAGCAATGCTTAAATTTTACATAAAATTTTAAATTTTGTGTGGTTCAACATTTTAATATTTTTACTATGGTTTAGTTTTGGTTTTATGAAATCCAACGTTCTGTTTCAAAATCGACTGAATATTTGTTCATATCTTCTAATTTTAATGGTCTTATTTATTTTAATTTAGCTCCTTTATCAGGTTGAAGTTCACTTGTATATAGCATCTGTGATGAATTGCTATCTTAATCTTTTTTTTAATGAAAATATTACTACCCATAATCTTACTACCCATGTCTTGAAAAGTCATCCTACTCCAACCAATATCAAATATTAAATGTATCATCTGCAAGGTGCTTCATTTGAAGTCATCAGTTCTGTTTAATTGCTATCCTTTTTTGCAAGCGTATATTACTTTAGTCATTATAAATTTTATAATATTTTAACAAACTAAACAGCAAGGATACTTTATCACTCTTCCCCAAAATATTTTTTTATCCTATTCTGTTTGTTCACCCCCTAGTGAGCATGGGTAATTTTGTGAGATAACAAAAAAATTAAGATATTTATTAGAATAGTGTTGTGAATATAGATTATTGGGAGGGAACTAACTGGATTTCCCACAGAAAATTATATCTCTCGACTTATTTAAGTCTTATTTCTTGCTTATCAGTAAAGTTTTACTGACTTCTTATAGGTTCCACACATTTCTTATTTGGGTTTTTCCCAGGCATTTCATGTTTTTTTTTAATTTTCTAATGATGCATAATATTTTAAATATTTATGGAGTAGATGTAATATTTGTTGCTCACATAGAATGTGTAATGGTAGTTAAGGTATTTGGGGATATCCATTACTTTGAGTATTCATCATTTCCATGCGTTAAGAACATTACACGTTCTCTCTTCTAGCTACCTTGAAATGTACAGTATACTGTTAATAACTATAGTCACCCTACTCTGCTATCAAGGCTTAGAATTTATACTTTCTGTCTAACTGTATGTTTGTACACATTAACCAACCTCTTTCACAGGTTTCCAAGCTTCTGGTATCAGCCATTCTACTCACTACCTCCATGACATCAACTATTTTAGGTCTCCTAGGTGAGTCAGAATATAAAAATTTTGGCTTTCTCTTATAGTTTATTTCAGTTAGCATAATGAACTCAAATTTCATTCATGTTGCTGAAAATAAGGTGAATTTATTATTTTTTTCTAGTCAAATAGTATTCCATTGTAAATTTATATTACTATTTTCTAACTGTCTGATAATAGACAGGTTGATTCTATGTTTTGCCGTGGTGAATAGTGCTATATTACACACGCAGGTTTCCTTTTACTGATTGCTCTTCCTTTGGATAAATACCCAGTAGTGAAATTGCTGGATCATATGGAAGTTCTATCTTTAGTTTTTTGAGAAATCTCCATACCATTTTCTGTAATGGCTGTACCAATTTACATTCCCCAACAGCGTTTAAGAATTCCCTTTGGCAACATCTGTTATTTTTTTTTTCTTTTTATTATAGCCATTGCAACTAGAATAAGATATCTCATTTTTGTTTTGATTTAGATTTCCCTAATAATTATACCTGTTTTTCGTTTTTTCTGTCTTCTTTTGAGAGATATCTAGTCATATTCTTTGCCCACTTTTTAATGGGATTATTTGGCAGGAGTTGCTGTTGAGTTGTTTGAGTTCCTTGTATATTCTGGATATTAGTCCTAGGTCAGATAAATAGTTTACAAATATTTTCTCCTACTCAACAGGTTGCATCTTCACTCTGTTGATTGTTCTTTGTATAAGCGTTTTACTTTAATACAGTCTCATTTATCTAGTTTTGTTTTTGTTGTGTGTACTTTTGGGGTCTTATTGATAAATTCTTTGCCTAACCCAGTTTTCTGAAGTGTTTTCCCCAATAGTTTCCTCCTGGTACTTTCATAGTTTGGGGTCTTATGTTTAAGCCTTTATGTGGAGTTAATCTTTGTATATGGTGAGAAATACAGGTCTAGTTTCATTCTTCTGTATATAGATGTCCAGTTTTACCAGCACCATTTATTGTACTTTCCCCAATGTATGTTCTTGCTGCCTTTGTAAAAAGTGAGATACCTGTAAGTAGATAGATTTATTTCTGGGTTCTCTATTCTATTTTATTGGTCTATTATGTCTGTTTTTATACCAATACATGCTGTTTTGGTTACTGTATCCTAGGATAGTTTTTATTTTTTCTATTTCTATGAAAAAATGCTGTTGGTATTTCGAAAGAGATTGCATTGAATGTGTAGATTGCTTTGAGAAGTGTGGTCCTTTTAAGGATATTAATTCTTCCAATCCAGAAGCATGGGATGTCTTTCCATGTGTTCCATGTCTTCAGTTTCTTTCATCAGTGTCTAATAGTTTTCATTGTAGAAATCGTTAACCTCCTTGATTATCTTTGTTCTTGAGAGTTTTTCTTTTTTGTAGCTGTCGTAAATGGGATTGACTTCTCGATTTCTTTCTCAGTTTATCATTTGTATATAGAAATCCTACTGTTTTTGTCTGGTGATTTTGTATCCTGTAACTTTACTGAAATTAATTTATCAGATCTAAGAATTTTTTGGTGGACACTTTAGAATTTTTTATAGATAAGATCATAACATCAGCAAAGACAATTTGACTTCTTTTCCAATTTGAATGTCTTTTATTTTTTTCCTCTTGCCTGATTACTCTGGTGAGAACTTCCAGTACTGTGTTGGATGGTAAAAGTGAAAGTCAATATCCTTATCTTGTTCCAGTTCTTAGGAGAAAAGCTTTTAGCTTTCTCACATTCACTAAAATGTTAGCTGCGGGTTTGTCAAATATGGACTTTTATTACGTTGAAGTATGTTTCCTTTATGCCTAGTTTGTTGAGAGGTTGAGAGTTTTTATCATGAAGGGATGTTGAGTTTTATCAAATACATTTTTCTGTATCTATTGTGATGATCATGTGATTTTTGTCCTTCATTCTGTTAATATGATGTATCATGTTCATTGATTTGCATGTGTTGAACCCCCCTTGCATTCCTGGGATATATCCCCCATAATTGTATTTCCCCTTGATATATCCCCCTTTGTATTTCTGTGGTAACAATTGTAATGTCTCCTTTTTATTTCTAATTTTGTTTATGTGGGCCTTCTCTCTTTTTTTCTTTATCAATTTAGCAAGTAGTTTACTGATTTTATTTCTTTGATAAAACTTTTTCTTTGGTTGATCCTGTGTATTGCTTTTTAAGTCTATATTGTTTTTTAGCTTTGCTCTGATCTTTATTATATCTTTCCTTCTACTAATTTAGGGTTTTGTTTGTTCTTACTTTTATGAATTCCTTGGGGTACGTTATTACATGGTTTATTTGAAATTTCTCTACTTTTTTTGATGTAGGCATGTATTGCTATAAATTTCTCTCTTATCACTGCTTTTACTGTATCCTATAAGTTTTGGTACACTGCATTTCAATTATTATTAATTTCAAGAATTTTTTATTTTCTCTTTAATTCCTTTCAGAAGTGTATCATTTAATTTTTATGCATTTATATAGTTTTCAGAGTTTCTCTTAATTATTGATTCCTAGTATATTCCATTGTGAAATGAGAAGATGCTTGGCATGATTTTTATTTTTTAAATTTTGTTAAGACTTGTTTTGTGTCCTCTAACATATTACATCTCTTTTCAGTTTTTGCTAGTTTACAGAAAAGTCACGTTTTTATTAATTTAACTGTATTTAAATCGCTAAATTCTTATTCATATGAATATATTTTTATGTGATCTTCTTTGCTATCTAAAAAATATATTTTGATTCAGCAATATTTTATATCTTTTCTGTTTCATACTCTAATAGTATTTAACTATATTTAGAGAGAAATTTTATTAGAATTATTATATGACACTCTCAGTTGTACAGACCAAATACTGTACTATTGAATATTTTATGTTCCTTTTTGTTCCAAAATTTGTTTCTAAGAAGCTATTTTAAATATCAAGGTTTGGGAGTTTTGTGTTTAAATTATTTTCATTTAATGCTTAGTTTTAGTATTACTTTGTGGTCAGAAAGTGTACCACACTTTCTGAAACACTTGTGTAAATGATTTCCTTGATGCTTAGTTTTAGCATTACCTTATGGTCAGAAAACACGGCCAGCATGATTTCTAACGGAGATGCTTAACTAAATTTTTCTTTTTGGATTTATATGTGTTTGTTTAATTTTTTATTAATTTCTAGCATACACTTAAAAATACCAAATTACACATTGGGTACAACACTAATGTTTAGCATTATATTCACCTCTATATTCTTATTTAAGTTAGTGATTTACTACTGATTTTTGGAGATACAGCAAATTGTGTTTGCCTATTTCCAATGGTCTTATTTATCTTTTGCTTATTTGCATATTATGGGACTTAATTAATGGATATTTAAAGATAGGTCATTTCTGTTCTTCCAATGTGAGATTTACTCTATTTTATCTTTTTGATTAAATTCATCTTGACTATTCATATTAACCTAATTTTCCACCCTTTCTTTAGGTTTACCTAAAGTTTGTTGGCCTGATCCATTTTACTTTTGGATTTTTCTTGCAACAAAATGTTATTAAATTTTATTTTTACCCAATCTGGATACACCATCTGGTTATTTTTTCCTTTTAATAGATGATCTCACCTTGTTTTTTAAAATAGCTACTATAAATATCAGATTACATTTTTATCTGGACCTAACAACTTTTATTGTTTACTTGTTGCTTCATTTCCATTTTGTCATTTTCTATTTTATCTAACAAATAATTGCTTGATATGTTTATTCCCTTGAAGTAAAATGTGTTTACTCAATTTGAATTTATAGCCAAATGGAATTTTTATGGATTCTGTTTAAAACTGATGTGTCATTGTTTGAATTCCTTATCATTTCCAGATCTTGTACCCCAACAGGAATGGAGAGAACAAATATTCCCAAAAGAAACTTCTTTTATCAAAACATCAACATTCATTCCATTTGCTGTTAGTGTCTTTGCCACAATAAATTCTAGCAGTGTCTAGTTCTGTGCTTGGCTAGATCACATATTTCTAGATGTTTTCATGTCCCTCAGAGCTCCAGGTAGCCAGCATGCCTAGGAATATACCTTCCATTTTTGTGAGATTTTCTTTTCATACTACTTTTGACCCATTCACTTAGAGTTTGATGGATTGAGTCTGTCAGCATTATCTTTACTTACCTTCCTGTGAGTAAATAGGGGAAAAGGGAAATTGATAGATTTTCATTTTTATATACACACATCAATACATATATCTTTTTTGAAGGAGGTAAAATTAAATTGTTGTTATATTTTCATCCTTTATGGCTTCTATCAAACTCGATTAACACTATGTCAAGCAGAAATTCTTGAATTTTATTAGAAATGATGTCAATTATCACTGGTTTCTTACAATGGTTCTTATACATTATTTCAGTATAAATTCAGGTAGGTGAGGAACTATATGCAATTTTGATAATAAATTTCCCAAGTCGTGGCTGTTGACCCAGTTTATATATCACATGAATAGCCAAAAATAGTAACTTTGCAGAGGAGTTATTAATTTTAAGAACCACTTGACCTGGCTTGGTGCCTGTAGCTCAATGGCTAGGGTCCCAGCCACATACACTGGAGCTGGCAGTTTGAAACCCAGTCTGGGCCTGCCAAACAACAATGACAACTACAACCAAAAAAATAACCGAGCGTTGTGGCAGACGCCTGTAGTCCCAGCTA
The DNA here is from genome assembly GCA_963573935.1 of Arctocebus calabarensis. Classification (NCBI taxonomy): domain Eukaryota; kingdom Metazoa; phylum Chordata; class Mammalia; order Primates; family Lorisidae; genus Arctocebus; species Arctocebus calabarensis. The sequence goes on along the minus strand of CAUYON010152083.1, from coordinate 6,302 downwards.
CTTGGGAGGCTGAGGCAAGAAAATTGCTTAAGCCCAAGAGTTTGAGGTTGCTGTGAGCTGTACACGGCACTGTACCAAGGGCAATATAGGGCGATTCTGTCTCAAAAAAAATAAAAGAGAGAGAACCACTTGACCAGTACATTGAACTCATCTATATAAGACAGATCTTCTAATCAACTCTTACACGATTAGGACATTAAAGCTTTCTCTTGCTTTTCCTCATATAATGGACTGTTTTATGTATCAAGAGTCTCTAGACTAGGTACTAGTAAATAATTCATTATTGTATTTCTTCTCATAGTTCAGAAAGTCTCCTTACTTTGTTCTTCCTAGATTCTCAATTTAGGAAATGCTTAAAATTATGTATGAGCTGTGGTCACAAAATTGAAGATCATCTAATACTCTGGCTCATTGCCTTCCCTGACTGATTAACCATAGCTCTGCCCTTACAATTCTGTTACATTCAGGTCATTAAATGTGGTTCTATTGTGAACAAAAGCATCTCTACAGACAAGCACTCAAACGACTTGAATGTGATTGTTCTTGGCATCAGTACACATTGAAATTACAATTTTAAAAAGGAACAAAGAAAACCTATGAGTAAATAGGGGGAAAGTGAAGTTGATGGCCTTTATTTTTAATAGTGGGAAGTTTTCAAAGCATGAAGGACATGACAATAGTATTTCAAATGTTGACAGGTGAAACTCAGCCCAGAGAAGTATATGAAAGCAAAGAAAAGAGATTTAAGTTATAAAAACTGCTTTTTAAAGATTCTGAATGAAAGAGTTTTTGCTAGTGATGTTCTGATAAATGTTGAAAAACCACCTGGTGAAGAAAGAGAAAAGAACCCTGATTTGCTGGGTTCTCTAGTTTTCATGCCATGATTAATTTCAATTATCAACATGAAGTCACTGAACCCTGAGTTAAGATGAAATGTGCCCAAGGACTGTCATGAGCCACTGCAAGCCACTTCTAGAAACCCACTGGAATAATCATTGTAGTATTTTAAAAAGTGGTTATTGGGCATCTGTGGCTCAGTGGGTAGGGCGCTGGCCCCATATACCGAGGATGGCAGGTTCAAACCCAACCCCAGCCAAACTGCAACAAAAAATAGCCGGGTTTAGGACGGATGCCTGTAGTCCCAGCTACTTGGGAGGCTGAGGCAAGATAATCACCTAAGCCCAAGAGTTGGAGGTTGCTGTGAGGTGTGATGCCATGGCACTCTACCGAGGGTGACAAAGTAAGACTCTGTCTCTAAAAATAAAAATAAAAAAATAAAAATAAATAAAAAGTGTTTATCAGGCTATATAAGATCTAACTGGTAGAGATAAAAAGTACCTGTGCCTGGTTGTACTTTCACATTTGAAGTAATAAATAAGCAATGCAGGCCAACTGGAAATGATAGAGAACTCAGGGGTTTGAATCTTATCACCATCACTTACTATGTGATTTTAGCAGAACCTAATTTATCTCTGTTTGAAATTTATTTTATATATTTAACACAAAATATATGTATTTATGGTGTACAGCACAATGTTTTGAAATATGGATACATTGGCTCGGTGCCCATAGCTCAGCGGTTAGGGTGTCAGACACACACACTGAGGAAGGCAGGTTAGAACCCGGCCTGGGCCTGCTAAATGACAACATCTGCAACAGAAAAATAGCCGAGCGTTGTGGCAGGCAAGTTGCAGTCCCAGCTACTTGGGAGGCTGAGGCAAGAGGATCATTTGAGCCCAAGAGTTTGAAGTTGGTGTGCACTGTGACGCCACAGCACCCTACCAAGGGCAACATAATGAAACTCCGTCTCAAAAAAAAAAAGAAAGAATATATGGATGGCTAATAATAGTTGGATGGCTAAATCAAGCTTATTAACATATGAATTATTTTATATACTTATTATTTATTTGTGGTGAGAACACTATTTTGTTTTATTAGAGACAAGATATCCCTATGTTGCCCAGGCTTCAGAGCAATGTCTATCTATGCACAAGCACCATCAAAGCTCACTACAGCCTTGAACTCCTGGGCTCAAGCAATCCTCCCACGTCAGTCCCCTAAGTAGCCAGGTACCACCCTACACAGCTATACACCTCTTAAAATCTACTCTTTCAGCAATTTTCAAGTATATAGAGCATTTTAATAAATGTAGTCACTGTGTTGTACAGGATATCTCTTGAACTGAAATTTTTCTTTTTTTTTTTTTTTTTTTTTTGATGTAGAGTCTAACTCTATCACCCTGAGTAACTTGGTGGAGTATCATGGGGTTCCGCACATCAACTTCAAACTCTTCGGCTCCAGCAATCCTCTGACTCAGCCTCCTTAGTAGATGGGATAACAGGCACCCACCATAACATAGGACGGTTTTTTGTTTTTTTTCTTTTCATTTGTAGTAGAAACAATGTCTCTCTCTTACAAAGGCTGGTGTCAAAATCTTGAGCTCAAGCAATCCACCCTTGTTGGCTTCTAGTGTTCTAGATTATAGGTGTGAACCTCTGTGCCCAGGTGAAATTTTGTATTGTTTGACCAACATATCCATAATATCGTCTTCCCAGAGCCTAGTAACCAGTCCTCAGACCCTAGTAACCACCCTGCTTTTATTAGTTACACTTTTTAAAATTCTATGTATTAAGCCTTAGTTTATCTGTAAAAGTCTACAAACTTCTGCAAAATGAGAGCTATTTAGCAAATATCTTGTAAATATTAAAAGACATAATAAATATGAATGTATCTGGTATGAAAATAGATTTTAAATAATTATTTGTCTTCTTCAAGCTTCTATGCTACTCCAGCTGTCCTTACTTATTGTAGAGTAGTAACTGAAATCAGACGATGTGGTATAATTAGTAAGGAGATAATTATGACTCTAGTGTTGACACACCAATGTAGCTATCTGAAAATTGCTCTTACATAGGATAGAGTTCATGAGAAAGGCAAATACCACAGGAAAAATTTGTTATGGATGTTTGTTTTCCTTTATACCTTCGATGTGTTAAGATAAGCAAAGAACTCGGAAGAAGCTATGGGCTATGGCATATGGATAATCTTCATGACCTAATTTTGTCAGTTATTTTGCTGTCTCTATGGTTGAGGAAAAGGAAGTCAGGGAATGTGAAAGGGGTATTGAGTGGATCAACCTACAATATTTGCTACAAAAATACAATTCTAGAAAAGGTAGAAAAAAGGATGCCATGAGAATTCATGAAAGAAAATAACTTTTGACTGTAATAAACATAGGAAACTTAAAAGCATTACATTAAAAATGGTCTCTGCAGTATTTTGACAGATGAAGATGGTTAGCTTTAGAACATTGTAAGTGAATCAAAATATAAATGCTCTTTATATATGAACTGACACAGATGTAGAAGAGATTAACTATTTTAATTAAAGGCTAAGTAGCAAATACAAAGTATACCTAGGGTAGGATCAGGAAATACATAGTATACTACAAAAGTGTCTTGGTACCAAAATGACAAATGAGCCTATGGATTTGTCTTTGAATTACCTATTTAATTACCATATTTGAATATGTATGTACTATATTAGTTCTTTATATGTTTTTATTTAATTCTCAAATCAATAATAAAAAGAAAGCATAATCCATTTTATGAAAAAGGAAACTAGTGACCAGTTATACATTGATAATCTGAGGTTATAAGATTTATCTCTACAAAGACATTGCAAGGTTTTTTGTTTGTTGTTGTTTTTAAGACAGAGTCTCCCTTTGTCACCCTGGGTAGAGCACCATGGCATCATATCCCATAGAAACTTCAAACTCTTGAGCTTGAGAAATCTCTTGCCTTAGCCTCCCAAGTAGCTGGGATTACAGGCATAAGACACTACCTTCTGTTAGTTTTTCTATTTTTAGTGGAGACTGAGTCTCACTCTTGCTCAGGCTGGTCTCCAACTCCTGAGCTCAAGCAACCCACCTGCCTTGGGCTCCCAGAGTGCTAGGATTATAGGTGTGAGCCACAGTAGCTGGCCAACATTGACAGTTTTGACAAGGGGAATAACATGATGGGACATGTTGCATTCTTATAGTTGTTTGACATTTGCAAATTAAAGTTTTTAATTTGCTCTACTTCAAAGGCAAAATTAGAAGCTGCTGATGACTGTAGATGCCAAAGGGTCATTCTTCACATAGCATGGGTACCATCTTAGTAGCTTTCCTTGTGATAACAAGATTAACTCCCCCACACCCCACCCACCCTACACATTGCACTCATCTCCCTCCTCTTTGCAGCATATCAATGAAGGTGCTTTTGCCCTCTCTGATACATAAAACAAAATTGATCTAGGCCAGTGGTTCTCAACCTGTGGGTCACAACCCCTTTTTAACAATGAAAATACATTGCAGCATTAGAAAGGTTGAGAACCACTGATCTAGGCAATTATTAAATCTAGGTTTTCATAAAGGAATAAGTTAACTCATGTGCTCTTGTGAAATGTATTAGTTTTGTATGTTTTCAGTTTCATTTGAATTCTCTCTTTAATTAGTTTCTACAATAATGCTCTCGATTTTTCTTACGTTTAAACTGTTTGTTCTATATTCTATATAATGTGTTGTTTTTGTTTTGGTGGTACTTAGAAGTCAATAGGTTGTAGCAAAAGTAAGTGGGCAGAAGAGTGATAAAGTCAAATGCCCTTAACCTGATGTAAAGATTCTTTACAATCTGACCCCACCTGTATTTCCAACTTCATCTATAAACCAGATTAATTTACCATTCTGCTTTTCTTACTTAGAACCACATAGCAATCACATCCTCAACAAAATCTTACCAGAGCTTTTCTAAAAGGTGTTGTTTAATTTACTGGGCTCTATACCTCTTATTTATTTAAATTATAGTAGAGCTTATTATGCATGTATAGTTAATGTCTAAAACATCTTCCCTACCCTATCTGTGCCCTAAGCTTATGAAGAGCAAAGTATATATTTTTAATCCTATGTACCAATGACTAGTGACTAAAATAAAGTCAATAAAATCAATAAATGTATGTTTAATTAACAAATAAAAGCTCAGTGAACTAAGGCCAGCTGGCTTTCTTATTAGAGAAAGCCGAGTCTTTAAATTTCTTTGTGCTTTTGTCTATTTATTATTTGTATTTGGACTCAAAATTTTAAAATGGATTATAAAAGTGTCTTATAAATGTAAGATATATTATGAATAAAGTAGAGCAATTTGAATATTATTAGCCTATAGTTTTACTGAAGTTTGAAATAGCCACACACAGGTATACATACTTCCCACAAGTGAAATGAAATGTTACTTTATTTCTTATCTTCACTAATTCTTAACGTTTTCCAATGTATAGGGAAAGTATTGCTAATTTGGTAGCCTTATGTTTGAAAACTATAATAGCAGAGAGAGTTACTTCATTTGACAAGCTCTTTGAATTGTCTAAGTCTACATCACTATTGTTCTCTTAGATTTTAGGTTCCTGAAAGGTGAGTATATCTCTATATATCTCATTACTCACAAACTTTCCATTAAAAAAATCTTTATAATAGTGATGACTTTATAAGTGATTATGAATAGACTTCTAAGCAATAACAAAAAGGAAATGCAAAAAAAAAAATTCAGATAATAGTCCTTACCATCCTCACTGCAAAATTCTTACACAGAATGATATGCATTTTAGCTACCAAAACATTACTTACCAGTCCTTAAAACTGTACCAGTTGGGAATACTATACTTGTATTACTGAGAGATCTGGCCTCTTTTTCTTATTTTGAGTATGAACTAAGAAATGTTTTCAGGTACTGCAAACTGTTAAATTCTACAAATGAAATGCACAGCTCGAATGTGACCTGCCTGCTATTGCAGGGAATCTTTTAAATGCCTTTACTCCAAATGATGTAAGTAAAGTTTAAATTTAAAAGTTAAAGAAAATAAATGGTAAGAATACTGAGACGTTTTAAAAATATGCCAAAGTTTTCATCATTCATTGTTTTGCAAATACCACCTCAATACTATTGTAACCAATAGTTGCTATTTAAAGCACAGTTCTGTCAAACTCTTGAGAGTTAGTAGAAAGGTATTTGCTGTCATAGATGGAATTGACAAGTACAAATTCTGTGGAACCCGTCTAGCAATCTCCATAAATGGCACTCTGCAATTCTGGGATCCCAAAAAGACACCATTATCAGAAAGAAAAACAAGATCAAATAGCTGTAAGTATTTGGGTTTATCTCTTGGTTCTCAATTCTGTTCCAGACATCCACCTCTCTGTTTTTGTGCCAGTACCATGCTGTTTTGATCACTATCGATTTATAGTACAGTCTCAGGTCTGGTAACGTGAT
>CAUYON010152082.1:0-52232 GCA_963573935.1 Arctocebus calabarensis | reverse complement strand
TCAGGGTGGTTTTGATTTGCATTTCTCTAATAGTTAGGGATGATGAGCATTTTTTCATATTTTGTTAGCCAGTTATCTGTCTTCTTTAGAGAAGATTCTACACATGTCTCTTGCCCATTGATATATGGGAACATTGGCTTTTTTCATGTGGATTAATTTGAGTTCTCTATAAATCCTAATTATCAAGATTATGTTTGATTCAAAATGTGCAAATATCCTTTCCCACTGTAAAGGTTATCTATTTGTTTTGATTGTGTCCTTAGCTGTACAGAAGCTTTTCAGTTTAATTAAGTTCCATTTGTTTGTTTTTGTTGTTATTGCAACTGCCACGGCAGTCTTCTTCATGAAGTCTTTCCCTAAGCTGATATCTTCTAGTGTTTTTTCCTATGCTTTCTTTGAGGATTTTTATTGTTTCATGCCTTAAATTTAAGTCCTTTATCCATCTGAAATCAATTTTTGTGAGTGAAGAAAAGTGTGGGTGTAGTTTCAGTCTTTTACATGTGGATATCCAGTTCTCCCAGTACCATTTATTGAATAGGGAGTCTTTCGCCCAGGGTATGTTCTTGTTTGGTTTATCAAAGATTAGGTGGATGTAAGATGTTAGTGTCATTTCCTGGTTTTCTTTTTGATTCCAAATGTTTATGTTTCTATTTTTGTGCCATTACCAGGCTGTCTTGACCACTATAGCCTTGTAGTACAGCCTAAAATCTGGTATGCTGATGCCCCTGGCTTTGTTTTTATTACTAAGAACTGCCTTAGCTATATGGGTTTTTTTCTGGTTTCATACAAAATGCAGAATCATTTTTTCCAAGTGTTGAAATTACGATGTTTGTATTTTAATAGGGATGGCATTGAATCGGTAGATTGCTTTGGGAAGTATAGACATTTTAAAATGTTGATTCTTCCCAGCCACGAGCATGGTATGTTCTTCCATTTGTTAAAGTTCTCTTCTATTTCCTTTCTTAGGGTTTCATAATTTTCCTTATAGAGGTCCTTTACCTCTTTTGTTAGGTATATTCCTAGGTATTTCATTTTCTTTGAGCTATGGTGAAGGGATTTGTGTTCTTAATTAGCCTCTCATCTTGACTATTATTGCCATATACAAAGGCTACTGACTTGTGAATATTGATTTTATATCCTGAGACATTACCTGTGAAAAATATTTTTTACGGTTTTTATGTAGTACAAACTCAGCCTTGGGACTTATTGAATCTTTAACAGTGTAAGATTAGCAAAGCATCTGTATCTTTTTAGTATGTTATTTCACTTGTTAGAATGCCTTTTTATGCTATTACTTTTTGGACCTATTGTATGCCAGGCATATTTCTGATAAATACTTGAATTCATTGAAGTGTAAGTAAGTTACTGAAGAATGCCTGGCTACTATCAATTAATTACATACTGAGGGAGGGTAATTACTGTTTTTATAAAGATAGTCATGCTATTTTACTTGCAAATTGTATTGTATAAACATATTTTTATGTTTTAAAAGGTTGGAGGAGAGATAGAGAAAAGAGAGATGATCAAGATGAAGTTTCCAGTGTGAGAAGTGAGGGTGGTAATATACGAGGTTCCTTTAGAGGCCGGGGAAGAGGACGAGGACGAGGAAGAGGACGAGGCAGAGGAAATCCTCGATGTATGATATGAATTTTTTTTTTTAAACTAGAATAGACATTATTCAGTTTCACCAAATTTTACATGTGTTCATTTGCGTATATGTAGGTCTATACAATTTTAGCACAGGTATAGATTCATGTACTTAACACCACAATTAAGATACAGAATTGTCCAATCAGCACAAAGGAACTCCTTGTGTCTTCCCTTTAAAATCAGACATATCCCACATCTTCTCCAGTCCCTGGCAGTCATTAATCTGTTCTTTCTTTCTATAATTATGTATGACATGAAGTTTTTTTTTTTTTGAGACAGAGTCACTTTGTCACCTTTGGTAGAGTGCTGTGGCATCCTAGCTCACAGCCTCAGCCTCCTGAGTAATTGGGACTGCAGGCATCCGCCACACGCCTGTCTATAAGTTTTGTTTTCTTAAATATAAACTTTGAAAAAGTGAACAAGCCTTCTGTTAGCCTTTCACATTGTCCTTATTTAATTTTTTTGGTCTGATAATAAACATAGGTTTATGTTTGTTACTCCTTGATGTACGTCACTTTGGATTTTTCTTATAACTGTTTTTTAATGTGTGATCACCTTTCTTTTTCTTTATTTACATCAAGTGAACTTTGATTATTCATACGGTTATCGAGAACACGGTGAAAGGACTGATCAGCCATTTCAAACAGAACTTAATACCAGTATGATGTATTACTATGATGATGGTACAGGCGTACAGGTCTATCCTGTGGAAGAAGCATTGCTTAAAGAGTATATTAAGCGTCAAATGTAAGTGGATGTCAGATGTAAGGAGATGGGATAGTAAAATTTGTAGTAATATCAAACTTTAATGTCACTGAGAGTGAATATAATGCATTTTCTAAGCTATTAGTAAAAGATGGAAAATGTTAACATTTGGGCCTTTAAGGAAGTATGAGTAAAATAGGTTTTTGGTCTATATTGTTTATAGAAGTCTCCCACTTTCTTTACTGTTAGATAATTGTCTCCTTAAAGGATGGTAGTTGTCATCACATAATATAAGTAAATACAAGAATATAAAACCTCTTCATATATTTAAAATTGAACAAGTGAAAACTTGGCTCATTATTTGCAAATAGGTGTTTTTATTAGAATTTGCAAATGAACATAAATGACAAAAATGGTAGATATTGTTTGACTTTCTTATTAGCAATTGCTTTCTGAATTCTAATTTTGTTCTTTAAGTTCTTTCTTTGTGATGCACATTAAAGGGGACTACCTAATCTTTTACTTTAAACTTCTTACTCTAGTTCTCACAGTACTTGCTTTCTGAGTACTGAATGTGAAGTCAGGAGAATAAGTTTTATTGTCTTTTAAAAAAAAACTCTGCATGTGAGTACTGTATAGGGTATTTTGCATATTTATATAGTGTGTTTATATAGTGGCAAGAAAAAAATGTTCCTAAGTGATTTGCATAACCAATTTGCTAAAATTTGAATTTTTTTCCCTACCCTTACAAGGTGAAGGAAAAGGGCTATTTTTGAAAGGGCATAAGCATTTTAAAACATCTGTTTTTATTTAAGAAAGAAAATGGACCCTATTGTGTTACTAGAAAATAATTTCTTCATCAGCATCTGCCAGGTGCCTTCATGGTAGATTTGATTGGCTTATAATGCAGAGCAACTTGTTCATTTTATTCTTGCTTCTTTTGTTACAGTTGATGCAAACACTGAAGAAAAGGGCCTTTTTATGGGCAGAAAGTGCCTGGCATGTGGCTGTCAACTTCATACCACTATTCCTGTCTTTTTTGTAATACTTGCTGCCAGGCCCCTTCTGAGACCTGACAGTGGACATGCAACTCCATGTCAGGATAATCCGGCCTTCAATGTGCTCATTCAAGTGAGGGAGGAGCAGAGCTACTTCAGTGTTGACAAAATTTCTGATCATGCAGTGTAGAATCCAGAACTTCTAAGGTAGGACATGATAATGTCCCCTAGGACACCTAGCAAACTGTTAGACGTGGCATTGGTCATGCCTCCTTTTTTTTGTTATTATTTTAGCAGTAGGGTTTTTGGCAAATGGTAGTAGAGCACCAGGTTTAATGGTAGCTTGTTATCATTCTTTGATTAGTGCAGAGCTGGCATTGAGGCATCATGATTTTGACTTTGTATTAATAGGTTTCTAATATATAGATAGACTGATCAGGGTTTTGATTTTTCTTTTTAAGAAGCAAAGTTTTCCTACTCTTGTGGAGAAATGCTAAATGTATTTCAAAGTAAGAGGCTTAAATATATTCAGAACAGATAAGATTTAAGAAGAAATTATTTTTAGTGAAAATTTAATTTGTTGTTTTTTATTGTCAGAATATTAGAATTTTAAGATATTGTTTATTTCTAGCTGGGAAAATCTCTTGGCATTCAGATTTAGAGATTAGTATCTTTCTAGCTCACGAGATGTTTTAAAATATATAACTGTAGGCAATATGGTGATTTATGAATTTATTTAGATAAAATGCAGCTTATCGTTGATTCAGGGAAGTTTGTATCTCACATCAGAGAAAAATTGTAACTTGTGGCTAAATCAAATATCTCATGTCTGAAATGTTGGAATTTCAACATATATGTTATGGGCCTGCCACAGACCTGACACTACAAACAGGGCTTTTTAGGTGTAATAATAATCAGAAAGTTTGTTTCTTCAATATTTAGATTATTTTCTTCAGTGTGAATGATTTTCTCTTCATCTCTAAGAAAGCTTTGTACTCTGATAGTCAGCAATATCAGACTATATGGACATTTATATTCTTCAAATCAGGTGGTTTTCAGTCCCCTTTCAGTGAAAGGAAGCTCGAGAACAGTTTTCAGTTAGAGGTACCTATTTCTTCAAAGTTAGAATTTGGCCTAAATACTTAAAATGTATCTTTAGTTACTAAATTTTATACCCCCACAATACAAGCTGGTTTGCTTTCTTGTAACTTGTCACCCATCTTTGAAAACATTCTCTGTGATAAGGAAATAGTAAACTGTGGGCATCCATCCTTGATGTCATGTATTTTCTATTATTTTTTTCCTGTATTTTCCCCTTGTTCTATCTCTTTAAAATACTATTCTCGGTTCGGTGCTTGTGGCTCAAGTGGCTAAGGCGCCAGCCATGTACACCTGAGCTGGCAGGTTCGAATCCAGCCTGGGACCGCCAAACAACAGTGACGGGAAATGGCCAGGCGTTGTGGCGGGTGCCTGTAGTCCCAGTTACTTGGGAGGGGACTCGTTTAAGTCCAGGAATTGGAGGTTGCTGTGAGCTGTGATGGCACAGCACTCTATCCAGGGTGACGGCTTGAGGCTCTGTCTCAAAAAATCAATCAATCAATAAATAAAATGCCATTCTCATTTCTCTATTGAAAGCTATAATAGAAACATTCATTTTTTCAAAGGCTATTAATTGTATTCTGAATGTTTGTATCTTGAGATTTGTAGTTATTGCTCATACTGACATTGAGACATTATCATTTCTCTTTGAAAAAGCTAATGGGTCTATACTTTCAAGAGAAAATAAGATATCTAAGCCTTTTCTATATTCATGTGCCTCATAGTATCATTGATATTCCTCATTTATCTATATTCTGTTTATCCTTAATCTCTTATAAATATGTTCATCAAAGAAGGAGGGGAGAACTTGAATCATTCAAGTATATAATTGTGTTCATGCACGTGTCCCCATGTGTTCACAAAGTTTTAAACTAAGCATTGTGCTGGTTATCATGTCAGTACTTTGTCATTGTAGAAAATAATACAAACTGTACTTTATGTAAATTGGACAAAGTATACTTTCCACATACCATTCTTCTCAATGATTAGGAAAAGGTTGGAAAGTTATATGTTGACGTGTGTTTAGCTTTGTTATTTAGTGCTTAAAATAGGGAGAAGTGGCTTGATAGTGAAAATTTTCACTTAATTGACTCATTAAAAAAGATAACTTATTGAACTATTTTAAAATGAGCTGCTTAATTCTTTTTCTTTTTCTTTTTTCTTTTTTTTGAGGTTTTTGGCTGAGGCTGGGTTTAAACCCACCACCTCCGGCATATGGGGCTGGCACCCTACTCCTTTGAGCCACAGGCGCTGCCCTGAGCTGCTTAATTCTTTATGCTTAGTGAAGCTGATCTAAATGGAAGTTAATGTTAATTTGGGGGGAAATATTTTTTTTTCTATTCCATATGGATTTTGCTGTTACCTTTTATATTTACCCTATATTTATTATATCAGATCTATATAATATCACTAACAAAATTAAATTACTTTCATAGTTGATGTGTAAGCAATAGATGTTTTTATTTTCTACTGATTAAATGGATGAAATTTATATTATTTTTCTTTTCAGTGAATATTATTTCAGCATAGAAAATTTGGAACGAGACTTTTTTCTTCGAAGAAAGATGGATGAACAAGGTTTCTTGCCTATTTCTCTGATTGCTGGTTTTCACCGTGTTCAGGCTCTCACTACAAACCTCAGTCTCATCTTAGAGGTAATTTTTTTTTTTTTAAATGGCCAACTTGATGTTTTATTTTAAAGTAACTTTGCCTAAACTTTAATACACCTTCAAAAATATAATTAGCACTGAATCAGTACTTGGATCAATATGTAACCAAACATTGTCATGGAGACAAGAACTTCCTGGTTATGTTAAATCCCTGCTGTAAAGAACAAAATGAATATAACTGAGAGATTAACCCAGGTGCCAAATTATATTTTACGGCAATGTGTCTCATTATGTACCCACCATCTTTAACTAGATAAACTGCTGTATTTTCCTTGGAGTCTGGTACAGAGGCTCCATTTTTAGGCCTATTGGGATATACACTAGCAAAGGATAAAAAGGAGTCCAGGGCAGTGCCTGTGGCTCTCAGTGAGTAGATGGTGGCAGTTTCAAACCCAGCCCCGGCAAAACTGCAATAACAACAACAACAACAAAAATAGCCAGGTGTTGTGGCTGACGCCTGTGGTCCCAGCTACTCGGGAGGCTGAGGCAAGAGAATCTGCTAAGCCCAAGAGCTGGAGGTTGCTGTGAGCTGTGACACCATGGCACTCTACCAAGGGCGACAACATGAGAATCTGTCTCTTAAAAAAAACCAAAAAAAACGGAGTCCAACAGTTCTGGAGACTGGAAGTCCAAAGTTGAGGAGATGCATCTGGTGAGAGCCTTCTGCTAGTGAGAACTCTCCAAAAACTCCTGAGGTGTAGGGTATCACATGGTGAGAGGACTGAATGTGCTGATGTGCTCCATTTAAAAAACGATCTGTACTTTCCACTCAATTATCTGTGCATGTAAAACTTAAAGTACTATCCTGTGAACATAAAATTTAAAAATAAAGTATTAGTTTGGTGCCTGTTTAACTCAGTGACTAGGGCACCGGCCACATATAATAGGGCTGGCGGGTTCAAACCCAGCCCAGGCCTGCTAAACAATATTGACAACTATAACAACAACAAAAAAACCCAGGTGTTGTGGCAAGCACCTGTAGTCAGAGTTGCTGGGGAAGCTGAGGCTAGAGAATTGCTTGAGCCCAGGAGTTTGAGGTTGCTGTGAGCTGTGACAACACTGCACTCTAATGACTGCAACATAGTGAAGCTCTGTCTCAAAAAAATTAAAGTAAAATAAAAAATTTTTAAAAAGCAAAACTAAAACAATCTGTAGTTGACTAGGCTTTTCTCTGTTTTGTAAAACCCAGTTGTCTAACCTTGGAAACCCCTCAAATAATTGCTAAATTGCTAATGATGTTACCACCTGTCTTAAACCTGATCTTTCAAACTTGAAACTTTTTGAGCATTTTTAGTCCTTTAAAATTCTTCAGGTTGCTATAAAATAGAATGTATCATATACTACAGAAAGGCTAATTTTAAACAGTCATTTCCAGTTGTCATTGTATTACTTTCAGTCTCTTGTCTGTCCTGTTTCTAGAAATGGTTTTGATATTTCTGGTTTCTTTCTGTTTCCTACATCAGATTTACCCTGTTGACAGTTCATTTTGCTACAGCCCTTATCTGCTGATCTGCTTTGTGTCCCTATAATTTTGCTTTTCCCAGAATAACATATAAATCTTTTTTTTAATGTACAAAGTCTAATTTTAATGTAGTCAAAACTTGTTTTCTAAAAAAAGTATTCCCTCATAGAAATCTTATAGGTTGTAATCTTTTGTTTCTAACATTTTTCACAAATCTTTTTTCCTAGTCTTTGTCTTTTCATTTCTTTTCATTTTCTTTCCTTCCTTCCTTCCTTGCTTGCTTGCTTCCTTTCCTTTCCTTTCCTTCCTTTCCTTTCTTTCTTTCACACAGTCTTACTTTATCGCCCTCTGTAGAGTGCTGTAGCATCACACAGCTCATAGCAACCTCAAACTCTTGGGCTTAAGCAAGTCTCTTGCCTCAGCCTCCCAAGTAGCTGGGACTACAGGTGTCTGCAACAATGCCCAGCTTTTTTTGTTGTTGTTGCAGTTGTCATTGTTGTTTAGCTGGGCTGGGCTGGGTTCCAACCGGCCAGCATCAGTGCATGTGGCCAGTGCCATACCACTGTGCTACAGGGGCTGAGCCTGTCTTTTCATTTTCAAACAGGCTTCTTTGAGTAGCAACTTTTGGAACACATGTGCTGTTTTAAAAACCAGCAATAAGGGTGGTGCCTGTGGCTCATTGAGTAGGGCGCCGGCCCCATATACCGAAGGTGGTGGGTTCAAACCCGGACTCTGCTGAACTGCAAAACAGAAAAATAGCCGGGCGTTGTGGCGGGCACCAGTAGTCCCCGCTACTTGGGAGGCTGAGGCAAGACAATCGCCTGAGCCCAGGAGTTGGAGGTTGCTGTGAGCTGTGTGATGCCACAGCACTCTACTGAGGGCAATAAAGTGAGATTCTGTCTCTACAAAACAAAAACAAAAAACCAGCAATAAGAAAGTCTAGATTTTCAAAACAACATAAAATAATATATAATGACTTACTGATGTATAATTAATAAGTATTTGTTTTATGAACATAATTAATTCAGCAGTGTTATTACATTTGCATATGGATAACTATTTCAAAATATTAAGGGGATACACATGTTTAGGTTACATGCGTCACTTTATAATGCCTTAGTCCCAGTATAGGTGTGCCCATCACTCAAAGAGTGTTCATTATACCCATTAGGTAGGTTTTTGACCCTCTACTACTCCTCCCTACCCCCTGGCTGATTGCCACTGAATTTTACTTTTCTCTGTACACAAGTGTCAGTCTAATTTAAGAGTACATGCAGTATTTGTTTTTCCATTTTTTTTTTTTTCTTTTGAGACAGTCTCGCTATGTCATGCTCTGTAGAGTGGCACGGCATCACAGCTCACAGGAACCTCAAACTCTTGCGCTTAAGCAATTCTCTTGCCTCAGCCTCCTAAGTTGAGACTACAGGTACCCACCACAATGGCTGGATATTTTTCCTTGTTGTTGTTGTAGTTGTAGTTATCATTGTTGTTTAGCAGGCCTGGGGCTGGGTTCAAACCCATTAGCCCGGGTGTATGTGGCTGGCATCCTAGCCACTGAGCTATGGGCACAGAGCCTTGTTTTTTTTTTTTTTGAGACAGAGTCTTACTTTGTCACCTTCGTTAGAGTGCTGTAGCATCATAGCTCACAGCAACTTCAAACTCCTAGGCCCTAGTGATCTTCTTGCCTCAGCCTCCGAAGTAGCTGGAACTATAGGAGCCTGCTACAACGCATGGCTGTTTTTAGAGTTGGGGTCTTGCTCTTGTTCAGACTGGTCTTGAATGCCTGACCTCATGCAATCCACTCTCCTTGGCCTTCCATAGCACTAAGATTCCAGAGCCACTATGACTGGCCAAGAATCATTTTTAAAAGGAAGTTTTAGGTTCTCACTGTATCATCAGCTACTATAATACCACTGTGAAGGGCAGAAACATATAAGTAATAGCAATTTAGGACCGCCTAAGTCTGTATACAGAAGATAGTTATGCATCTACCATTTATAATAGTGGGAAAAGGTGTCCTTTTTTTCTAATAAGATGATAAAGCCTCATTAGGCTTTGCAATGCAAACATATCATGATGAAGGACCTTAGAACATATCCCTTATAGCTCCATGATCTTAAGCAGTGTCCTGAGACAATAACACATACTGCCTAGGGTTGTCATAGTGATGTACTGTGGGAGTAGCCGTATCCGGCACACAGAGTACAAGGTTGGACAATTAAGTTTGAAAACTCATTCTAGAACAAGTACTACATAACTCATTGGTGAATGTCACTACAGTCACCATCAAAGACTCGCCTCAAAAGCTATACACTGACCAGTGTGTAGTCGATCTTCAAAGCAGTTTTTGGGACTCTTTTTCTGGATAGTCATCAGAACTGTGGTCATAAGAGTTCTGACAATGGCTCGACGCCTGTGGCTCAACAGGATAAGGCACCAGCCATGTACATCTGAGCTGGTGGGTTTGAATCCAGCCCCTGGGCCTGCCAAACAATAATAATGGCTGCAACCAAAAATGGTCGGGCATTGTGGTGGGCACCTGTAGTCAGCTACTTGGGAAGCAGAGGCAGGAGACTTGCTCCAGCCCAGGAATTGGAGGTTACTGTGAGCTGTGATGCCACAGTACTCTATCCAGGGTGACAGCTTGAGGCTCTGTCTCAAAAAAAAACAAAGAAAAAACAAAAACAAAAAAAGAGTTCTGACAATGAGGTTCACAAACTCCTCTTAGAAAAAGTGCTACGTACCTCCTGGCTGAATTTCATCTGTGGTCCAGCGGATGGCCAAGAGGAGTTCTTTGAAGGTAAACATAGTGATGTTAAGTAATGATGTATGTAGCAGTTCTTCTAGGAGGTGTTTGTGTACTTAATTGTCTATCCTCATAAACTCTTTAAGTATTTGCTATTATTTTTAGTCTTCAAGGACATTTTTCTATTGATTACTGCTTTTATTTCCATTCCTTTCAGTTCTGTCAGCTTCTTCCCACATGAATTTGAATATGTTCAAGTCTTTTCTTTCTTGAAAACAGTATTAAGAGGAGGAAAATAATTCAGCTAACACATACCTGGTTGAATATGCCTACACAGCCAAAATTGTGGAATGTTTCCTCACCTCCTATTTATTTTCAGCTTAGTGCATTCTTGATTTCTTACCCATAACTCAGTTATTTGTTGTCTTTTTATTAGATCCAACTGATCCTGATTCAAGATCACTTGCCACTTGCAACTTATTTAAACTCTTCATGCTTTAATTTTCTTGTTAAAGTAGGGCAAGTAACACTTAGGCTATAAAATAGTAGGAGCATTTAGAAGAATAATTAATACAAAATCAGCCATATAACTGCCTGTTACTTTTTATGTCAAATCTTATTTTTTAAATGGTCTGAAATTATGGTGTCTCAAAACTTGTGCTCCTTTCTCTTTATCTCTGTGAGTCTTTGCACATGCAAGTCTTTCTCTAGCAGGCACTAAAAATACAACAATACAACATCTATATGATGCTGTGTATTCATGATACTAGGTTTATATAATCAAGAAAAGGACCAAAAGAAATGGCACCATTTGCTCAGTGAGTAGGGCGCTGGCCCCATATACTGAGGGTGGCGGGTTCAAACCGGCCCCAGCCAAACTGCAACAAAAAATAGCTGGGCATTGTGGCATGTGACTGGTTCCAGCTACTTGAGAGGCTGTGGCAAGAAAATCACCTAAGCCGAAGAGCTAGAGGTTTCTGTGAGCTTTGACTTAATGGTATTCTACACAGGGGGGAACAAAGTGAGACTCTATCTCTTTAAAAAAAAAAGAAAAGGGGCGGCTCCTGTGGCTCAAAGGAGTAGGGCACTGGCCCATATACCAGAGGTGGTGGGTTCAAACCCAGCCCTGACCAAAAACCATGCAAAAAAAAATAGGCCAAAAGTAATAGGTAAAACCTCAGTAATTGAAAAATTTTGATGTACATATTAACTCATTGTTTAGGAGTCTGGGATTAACAGGGCTTGGTTTTTTTTTTGTTTGTTTGTTTTCTGAGACAGAGCCTCAAGCTGTCACCCTGGATAGAGTGCTGTAGCATCACAGCTTACAGCAACCTTCAATTCCTGGGCTCAAGTGAGTCTCTTGCCTCCGCCTCCCAAGTAGCTGGGACTACAGGTGCCCACCACAATGCCTGGCCATTTTTTGGTTGCAGCCGTCATTGTTGTTTGGCGGGCCTGGGCTGGATTCGAACCTGCCAGCTAAGGTGTACGTGGCTGGCGCCTTAGCCCGTTGAGCCACAGGCACTGAGCCAGCAGGTCTTGGTTTTAATAAAAATGTGTAGCTCTGGTTTATCTGAGTCTTTACCTTAATTTTGTACATGGTATAGTTTTTACAATCCTTTTAAGGCCTTAATGATGAATCCTTTACTTTCTGTTCGTTTTTTTTTTTTTAATTCAGTCATTTGTACATAGATCATACATACATTTATGCCATTATGGGATTCGATTTGTTGATTATTTGTGCAAATTGGAGCGCTTACATGCTACTAATCAACATAGCTTTCACCTCATTTACCCAATTACCTTATTAAGACATTTGTGTTCTACACCTGACAGATCCAACTTGTACTTGGCAATATGCTCCATAGGTATGGTCCCCCTACTAACCCTCCCTCTATCAACCCACCCTGTTTATTTTCTTTTTAAATTTGTTTTTTCAAATTGGAAATTTCATAAAATTCAAAATTCAAGGGGTACATAGTAAAAAGTTTACTACATACAAATGTTATGCCCTTTCCTCTTTTACAGTTATTTTATAAGAAACATTTCTTTCTTTCTTTTTTTTTTTTTTTTTGAGAGGTCTATATTTTATTGGAAACCTTAAATACTCTTCTGAAAGAACATGTCTTTATTCAAGGCTCTTGTGTGGCCTACAAAGAAAACTGGAGTTTTTTAGACTAGGAATAAGGAGAGGGAGAATACAGAGCATGAGTGCTTAGTCTGCCAGAAAGGCCCTTTATGATGAATGCTCTTCAGCCAGCTTATCAGCTTTTGCCACAGCTTCTTCAGTGGGTCCCACCATATAGAAGGCCTGTTCTGGGAGATGATCATATTCACCTGCCAATATCTGCTGGAATCCCTTGATAGTCTCCTTCAGGGGTACCAGCTTCCCCATATGATGTGTGAAGACCTCGGCAACCTGGAATGGCTGAGACAAGATACGCTGTATTTTCCGCGCACGGGACACAGTCAACTTGTCTTCCTCAGAAAGTTCATCCATACCTAGAATGACAATGATGTCCTGAAGAGATTTATAGTCTTGCAGGATCTTTTGTACCCCATGGGCAACATCATAATGCTCACTGCCAACAATGTTGGGATCCATGATGCAAGAGGTGGAGTCTAGAGGATCCACAGCTGGATAGATGCCCAGTTCAGCAATAGCATGGGACAGCACAGTAGTAGCATCCAGATGGGCAAAGGTAGTGGCAGGGGCAGGATCAGTCTCATCAGCAGGCACATAGATAGCCTGTACAGAAGTGATAGATCCCTTCTTGGTTGTGGTGATTCTTTCCTGCATAGTACCCATGTCAGCGGCCAGAGTAGGCTGATATCTCACAGCAGAAGGGATTCTGCCCAGTGAGGCAGACACCTCTGAGGCAACCTGCGTGAAGCGGAAGATGTTGTCAATAAATAGCAGTACATCTTGACCTTCTTGGTCTCTGAAGTATTCAGTCACAGTCAGTCCTGTCAAAGCGACCCGGCCACGAGCACCAGGTGGTTCATTCATTTGACCGTATACCAGTACCACCTTGGAAGTAGCATCTTTTAAATTGATAACACCAGACTCAATCATTTCATGGTATAAGTCATTGCCCTCACGGGTCCTCTCACCAATACCAGCAAACAGAGTAACCACCGTGGGCTTTGGCAACGTTGTTGTTTAACTCCATGATCAATACAGTCTTGCCAACTCCAGCACCACCAAAGAGCCCAATTTTGCCACCCTTGGCATAAGGAGCTAACAGATCCACAACTTTGATACCAGTCACCAGAATTTCCTGTTCAATACTCATTTCCATGAATTCAGAAGCCTCAGCATGAATAGCAGCAAATCTAAATGCTGGGCCACCTCCAAAACCAGTCTCGTCTCCCTGCCTTGCACTTCCAGCGCATTTAGGATGGGTGGTAGCCCCTCATCAAACTGGACATTCACCACTGCACCAATGACTGCCACAATGCACCCAGTGGTGGCGCCTGCCTTCAGCGAGGGAGATGTTTGCGCCGCATAGTCTTGAGCAGCCTGGACCACTGCCGGGGCTGCACGCAGTAAGAGCTGAACTTGGGGTAGCGACGCTGAGGGGCTGAGTTCCCGCACGGCCCCAGAGGCCGTGGAAGCCACCACACGACCTACAAGGCTCAACATCAAGAAACATTTCTTGAAAGGTCGTTTATCTAGATCAAGATAGCTATATCTATCTAAAGAACTTTTGAGGTTTTCATCCTCTGACTTTTTCTTTAAATGTTTTCTTTTAAATTAAGGCATAATTTGTATGCTATATATTATAAATAAGATTATAGATGAATTTTTTCTGATGTATGTACCTAGCTAATGTTTTATCAAAATATAAAACATTTTCCATAATCCAGCATGCTCCCTCCCGTATCTTCCTAGTCAGTACCACTGTTCCCCCTACAGGTAATTGCTTTCCAAAGGTTACTCTAATGTTTTTGAGCTTTATATAAATGGAGTTAATATTTTACATATTCCTTTATATCTGACTCTTTGCCTGATATTTCTGTGAGAAATGCCCATGTTTTCGGTATGTAGTAGTAGTTATTTTCTATTTTGGGGTAGTATTCCATTATATAAATATAACACAATTTATTTTTTCATGCTCCTGTTGATAGAAATAGTTGGATTCTTTCCAGTTTGCCTGTGATGCTGCTATGAACCTATAATATTGTCATTTTAGGTGGACATAAATATTTTCCTGTGAAATTGGTGGGTAACAGAATTTATACATACATATATATGCTTAGCTTTTGTAGCTACTGCTAGACATTTCCTAAAGTATTGAGTCAATTAAAACTACCACTATTACGAGCTAGACTTGCTCCATATTCTAGCCAACATTATTGGCAGTTGCTTTCCATAACTTCATTTAAAAAAATTTAAGCATATAGGAAAATTTCAAAGAGTTGTAGTTTTGTTTTTTTAGATTAAAGTATAGACAACATGTTAAAAAACATAGTGCTCTTAGCTATTAACTATGCATGTTGAGTTATATATATTTTATATTTATCCTAATTTCTAAAAGGTGATTACTCCTTTTAAAAAGCTTTGGCCAGGTGTGGTAGAGTGCCATGGCATCGTAGTTCACAGCAACCTTAAACTCATGGGCTTAAGTGATCCTCTTGCCTTAGTCTCCCGAGTAGCTAGGACTACAGATGCCTGCCTATTCTTTTAAGATGGGGTCTCGCTCTGGCTCAGGCTGGTCTTGAACCTGTGAGCTTAGGCAATCTGCTTGCCTCGGCCTCCCAGAGTGCTAGGATTACAGGCTTGAGCTACCGTGCCTGGCCTAAAGAGCTTTAATTTGAATTTTTTTTTCTTTTTTTATTTTTCTGAGACAGTCTCACTATGTCACTCTTGGTAGAGTACTGTGATGTCACAGCTCACGGCAATCTCAAACTCCTGGGTTTAAGCGAATCTCTTGCCTCAGTCTCCCAAGTAGCTGGGACTATAGGCACCTGCCATAACACCCAGCTATTTTTGTTGTTGTTTAGCTGGCCTGGGCCAGGTTCGAACCTGCCAGCCTTGGTGTATGTGGTCAGCACCCCACCCACTGTGTTATGGGCACCACCCTAATTTTAAGTTTTCTTTTGAGACAGTTTTTGCCCTCACCTAGACTGGAGCATAGTGGCAAAATGACAGCTCATTGCAACCTCCAACTCCTGGGCTTGTGAGATCCTCCTGAACAGCTAGGACTACTTGTGTGGGTCACCATGGCAGGCTAATTTTTAACTTTTTATAGAGATGGTTATGTTGCTCTGGCTGGTCTTGAACTCCTAGCCTCAAGTGATCTTCTTATCTCTGTTCCCCAAAATGATGGAATTACAGGCATGCCTCACCATGACTGGCTATAATGCTTTAGTTTTTATTTTGAAGAAATTTGTCTAGGTTTATTTTAGGTGTAGACAAATAATGAATGGTTTGAAACCTGGTATTGTCTCATACTAGATCTATGATCTTGTTTCCTTATCTATAATATTGTGGTAATAACTGTCTCATGCGGTATTATGAGAAATTATGGAAGCCTATAGTATTTATTATTCAATAGTGGTATTTGTTACAATAATAACATAAAGTGCCTAAATTTTATTTGATGATATTTTAAGGGAAAACAAAAGGAAATATGAAAAAGTTGATTGATAGTAAAAGTCATTTGCTACTAGTTGATGTAGTAATCCTTAAATGACTATTCTAATTATGAAGGTATGATTTGCAAGTTAAATCAGTTGGAAATCAGAATATTTGTTACTTTACAGAGGCAAATGACATTACAAATAGTTCTAAGTGGTTAATTATAACCATTAACTATAAATTAGTCTGCTAATTTCAGATTTTCTACTTTATATGTTATTTAGAAGTAGAGGACATGCAGTGAAAATTTTTTGAATGGAAGTTCTAATAGCTTACTTTCTGTTGATAGGCATTGAAAGATAGTACAGAAGTAGAAATTGTGGATGAGAAAATGAGAAAAAAGATAGAACCAGAAAAATGGCCAATTCCAGGCCCTCCTCCACGTAATGTGCCACAGACAGACTTCTCTCAACTGATTGATTGTCCGGAGTTTGTACCAGGCCAAGCCTTTTGTTCACATACAGGTAACAACTTTTCTTCTAGAGCAGACGTCATGACAGTGGGCTATTTGGTCCAATTCTTCTATCCTTTTTTTAGTTTGATATTCAGTGGGAAAATTAATCATAAATGATTTTTAATGCTCCAAATTCTGCCTCCCACACAGAGCTGTAAGTTAAATAGGGATCTAAGAATTATGAGGGATGTTCTCTCATGTTTCTTGTCCTTAAATTATGTGTGATTTGTCACGTGTGATGTTTCTACCTATTTTCTTATAATTTTACTAAATGATTGTAAATGCATTATTCCAGTTTTCCCCTTATAAAATTGGAACAGTCTAATATGATTGAAATAGTCTAAAAGTCTTTAAGAGTGGGTAGCCTTCTTTTAATTTTGTTGCCAGTGTACTTCAGCTTTGTCTTGAAAAGATGGACCTGCATTCTAAAGCAGAATTGAAGTTCTCTTTAATCTGGTTGTGTGTAGAATTTCCAAAATCTCTTTAATGTTAAGAATTTTTCCTGGATCATTTTTAAGACATTCCCTCTTGGGAAAAAATGTGTGCTTAAACTTTTTTCAGTCAGGGTGATGATCTGCTGATGCTCTTGGATGTCATTTGATCAGAATATGCAGTGGAATAGGTGACTGAAATGCCATTATAAATATTGGAACAAATCGTGCTGAGAAATGAAAGCAACCAGACTGTCTTCTGTTCAAGAATATCTACTCCAACTCCTTGTGGAGGAGGTTGGGCCAACACTACCGTGAAGATAACCACCTTTGTGATGAGGATGAGAGATAGACCAGAGGACTGCTATGTTTTTATAGGAGCTGACCATTTCTGTGTAATTGGCCTGGGCTTCATGGGCTACTTTTATTCACGGTGGGAAAGTTAATATTATTCTGGAAATACTGCAAGAGTCAGTCTTTTGTTTTCAGGCTTATGTACTTGTGTCCAGATCAATAAAGCAGAAAAAGAGAGGATTGAGTAGCATTTTCCAGATTGTTACATACATTGCTAACTGATTTTGTCTTTCAGTACAGTGTACATCATATAACTCACATGTTGTCATGATATTTCCCTTGGACTGTAAGATTTATTGTGTACATATAAAGGGTAAGAAATGAGAGAGGATAGTTTTTTTCTTTTTTCTTTAAAATGTATTTTTGATACATATCAGTATAAAGAGACTTTTCCATCAATAAAACAGATGATGGACAGTCTCAAAAATATTTTTATCTCATGTGTGTCAGCTCTCTGCTTCTATCCCAACAATCAACTCGGGCAGGTGTTTTAAAAATTGAAGAAAAGTGACATTGTTTTAGTTTTTTTTTATTTTAAACATATAATAGCTTATTGTATTAGTTAGATTTATTTATTGTATAAACTTGGGTCCAAGATACTTTTTTAGCAAGCTTATGAATAGACATTAAGTTGAATAAAATAGACAATATTTTTTCTACAGGATAGTTAAGATAGGACATTCAAGTTGATAATCCCTGTCCATTAACGACTTTATGCATTATTAATAAAATTACGAGAATAAAATCATAGTGTCTTGTACATTTTTGTGTTTTTTAATACACACTTAGCTGTATGCACATATTGTCTGAATAAGTCAATGTATATTAAACTGTCATAATTTTAGGGTCTTGAGATTATACATCAGAAACTAGATGGTTAACAAAGAGAAATGGAATGTATTTAGAATTATACTGATTCACATTACAGCATGTGAATACATATGTAAATTACCTTTTCTCATGAATTCTCAAAACTTCTGCCCTTCAATTCCTTTGTGATAAGAAGGTATAGTTTCCTGGGCCAGGCTCTGTGGCTCACGCCTGTAATCCTAGCACTGTAGGACAGTGGTTCTCAAACTGTGGGTCGTGACCCCTTTTTTCCATTTGTAACGATGCGGCAATTAGGAAGATTGAGAACCACTGCTCTAGGAGGCTGAGGTGGATAGATTGCCTGAGCTCACAGGTTTGAAACCAGCCTGAGCCAAAGCGAGACCTCATCTTTAAAAATAGCCAGGCATTGTGGGTGACTAGAGGCCCAGCTACTTGGGAGGCTGAGGCAAGAGGATCACTAAAGCCCAAGAGTTGACTTGCTGTGAGCTGTAGCACCACAGCACTCTACCAAGGGTGATGAAGTAAAACTCAAAAAAAAGTATAGTTTCCTTAAGTCAGTCGTTGCCAGGTGTGGTGGCCTTATGTCTGTAATTTTAGCACTTTGCAAGGCCAAGGAGGGAGGATTGCTTGAGGCTGGGAGTTTGAGGTCAGCCTGTTTGAGAACCTGTCTCTGTTAAAAAGAAAAGTTGAATCTGACGGCATGTACCTATAGCCTCGGCTGGGAAGCTGAGTTGGGAAAATCATTTGAACCCAGGAGTTTAAGGTCACAGTGAGCTGTGATCCCACCACTGTAGTCTACCATGGGTGACAGAGTGAGACCTTGTCTCTTAAAAAATTTTTTTGAAGTGGAAATAGGGATAGGAAACTTAGACCGTCTTATATGTATACTTGAGTGGAGAAAAGTAGTGAAGCTTTTATTTGTATCATTTTAGTCTCCGAAGACAAAACAACCTTTGATGTATACTTTTGAGGGATACAATGTGATAAAATATTTTAGCAAATTAAATCTCTTCATCAAATTAAAATTCCTATTTTTTTCTCTCTGGAAGTTGAATTTTCTAACGGGTTGACATTTGCACTGAGTATAAAATATTTATGCACCATAAAATGTTTATTGGAATGGTAATACTACTTTTGAAATGTAGGTGTTTTGTAGTGTTATGGTATTGCCAGTATCAACTCTTAAAAGGCTTTCATTCATCAAAATTGAGAAGTCAGGGCTGGACTCAGGGCTCAAGCCTGTAACCCTAGCACTTTAGGAGGCCAAGGTGGGAGAATTCTTTGAGCTCAGGAGTTTGATACTAGCCTGAGCAAGAACAAGACCACAACTCTACTAGAAATTAGCCGGGCATGAGTCAACTTGGTGGCTCATGCCTGTGATCCTAGCACTCTGGGAGGCTGAGGTGGGTGGATTGCAGGAGCTCAGGAGTTGGAGACCAGTCTGAGCTAGCTAGAGTGAGACCCGGCCTCTAAAAATAGCTAGGTGTTGTGGCAGGCACCTGTAGTCCCAGCTCTTGGGAGGTTAAGTCAAGAGAATTGCTTGAACCCAGGAGTTTGACATTGCTGTGAGCTAAGATGTTACAGCACTCTACCAAGGGCGACAAACTGAAACTGTCTCTAAAAAAAAAAGCTGGACATTGTGACAGATACCTGTAGTCTCAACTTCTCAGGCACAGGAGGCTGACAGAATTGCTTCAACCCAGGAGTTTAAGGTTGCTGTGAGCTAGGCTGACACCATGGGCCTCTAGCCTGGGCAACGTAAAAGACTGTCTCACCAAAGAAAAAGGAAAAACAAATTGAACTCAATTGATAATCTTTTTGTTATTGTTGTTTTTGCTTTTTTAAAAAAATGTGTGAGAGCATGTAATGGGTACTGAATAAATTCTGGGGATTTCCTTTGAAAACTTGATATGCAGAAGTTTTCTCAGAAGAGCCACACAGAAAATATATAATCCTTTTTAAAGAAACCTGTAATCTTCTCATAGTAGTAGAAAAAGTTATGTTAGATATGTATTTGGTAGTTTATCTTTCGGGGATCACATAGACAATTTTCACTTGATAAAACCAGCGAAGAGAAGTTTTCTATGTTCTCACAAATAATAACTTTGTTAAAATATGTACCTGAAGACTGGGTATGGTGGCTTATGCCTGTAATCCTAGCATTCTGGGAGGCATAGGTGGGAGGATCACTAGAGCTCAGGAGTTCAAGACTAGCCTGAGTAAAGTGAGATGTCTCTCCTAAAAACAAAAATTAACCAGGTATGGTGGCAGGTGCCCATAGTTCCAGCTATTCTGGAGGCTGAGGCAAGAGGATGGATTGAGCCTAGGAGTTTGAGATTGTTGTGCTCTAGGCTGAGACCATGGCACTCCAGCCTGGGCAACAAAGTGAGACTATCTCAAAAAAGTATCTAAAAATATTTTTTGGTCTAAATATGAGATAATTCAAGACATTTAAACTCATTTTGGTCTGGAAGATTAAGGGCCTCCTATAACCCATAAATATTTGTAAATGAGTAGCTTACAATCTTTTTATTGTATATGAAGATACAGGTGCAGAAAAGCACACAGTGTATATACAGCTAAAAATATAAAAATTGTTTATAATATATTTTTATATATTGTATGATTATTGATATAAGGTTAACATCTTCAAAACTATGTTCTAAGACTTAAATTTTCTTACCTAAATTCCTTTTTCTTTTTTTTTTTTGAGACAGTCTCATTTTGTCACTCTTGGTAGAGTGCTGTGATGTCATAGCTCACAGCAACCTCAAACTCTTGGGATCAAGCGATCCTCTTCCGTCATCCTTCAGAGTAGCTGACACTATAGGTGCCTGCCACAACACCTGGCTATTTTTTAGAGATAAGGTCTCACTCTTGCTCAGGCTGGTCTTGAACTGGTGAGCTCAAGCAATCCCCCCTCCTCGGCCTCCCAGATTGCTAGGATTATAGGTGTAAGCCACTGTGCCCAGCCTTTACCTAAATTCTTTGTTTTAATGTTATTCCATTTCTAAGTATATGTGTTGTATATAGTAAAGCAATTTATTTCAAGGTAGAAGCATAAGCTTAAAATACATTTTGAGTTGATTATATAATAATAAACTATTTGCTGGGCACAGTGGTGCATGCCTGTACTCCCTAGTCTTAATTATTCAAGAGGCTGAGTCAGGACAATCACTTGAACCCAGAAATTCAAGGCCTGACATTATGGAGTCTCTCCAGTGTACCAATAGCTGTTCTTATCATTTTTAATTTTTTTTGTTTTTGAGACAAGAGTCTTGCTCAGTTGCCCCAGCTCAAGTACAGTGGCGTCATTATAGCTCACGTAAGCCTGAAACACTTGGCACTCAAGCCATCCGCCTGCTTCAGCCTCCTGATTAGCTGGGACTACGGGCACATGCTACCATGCCTGGCTACTTTTTTTTTTTTTTTTTTTTTTAGGTGGAGATGAAGTCTTGTTCATGCTGATATTGAATTTTTGAGTTCAAGTGATCTTCCACCTTGGCATCCCAAAGTGCTAAGATTCCAGGCATAAGCCACCATTCCCAGCTAGTTCTTATCATTTTTACATTGAACTACACATAGTGATTTAGTTTTTCACAGTACTCATATAAAGAATGGAGTCAATCCTCAGACAGTTACTGGGGTAGTGGTTCTCTACTTTTATAGTTCTATTCACTTTATGAACATAGATTAGAAAATAGGGTTCTCTATAGTTAAATGTTTTTTCCCATTCCTATAACTTTAGACTATTGGTGTTAAAACTAAATGTTTTAAAACCTGTATTTCACTTTTCTGAATGAATTGATGATAATATGTACTGTTAATAAAATGGTAGAGGCACAGTGTCCAATAGAAATATGTGAGGCATATGTATACTAAAAACTTTACATAGGCTTAAAATTATAAAGCATGAAATTTAAATATTTTAATTTAACAATATATCCAAATCTGATCTGTGGTTTATGCTTGTCCTGAGCATATTTCAGGACTAGTCACATTTCCTGTTTAGTAACTGCATATAGCTAGTGCCTACTGTATGAACAGGACAATTCTAGAGCTTTTTCTGTTATGAGGCAATGAACCCTTTATTTTTTTTAAGACAGCCTCACTTTGTCACCTTCAGTAGAGTGCTGTGGTATCATAGCTCACCGCATCCTCAAACTCTTTGGTTTCAAGTGATTCTCTTGTCTTATCCTCCTGAGTAGCTGAGACTACAGGTACCTGCCACAATGCTTGGCTATTTTTAGAGATGAGGTCTTGCTCTGGCTCAGGTTGGTCTTAAACTCATGAACTCAGGCAATCCACCCACTTCAGCCGCCCAGAGTACTAGGATAAACAGGTGTGAGCCCCTGTGCCCAGCCAATATAACCTTTTGAAAATAATTTATTAATTTGATGGTTGAATCCATATATCCTTGAGAAAGATGCTAAAGCAATCTGAGGGTAGCATGTACATGAAAGAAAAATCTTGGAATACTCTTAAATCTATTCTTGAAATGTGACTGACATTTAATAAAAAAATTGTTATTTCAACCTATATATATATATGTGTAACATTCAACTTAGTAATACAGTAGAACCTCTGTATGTTGACTACCTAAGGGATTGTAAAAAACTAGTCAACATACAGACATAGTCAATATGAGAAACAACGCCTGCTGTATTGATACGTACATAGCCCATGTTTGGTCTGTGAAAATTAGGTCAACTTAAGAATATGGGATGTGGTCAACTATGGAGGTTCTACTGCATTTTCAATGACATGTCTAAGGATTAAATGATTAGAATTTTATAGTATACATTCTAATAATAAGGTTGTGTATTTTTGAGTTTTACAGCATGTTATACATTTTTTAAAACATCTTTTGTCTAGCGGAAGTCCATATTGTATCTTTTTCTAATTTATTTATGTATCTTTTTCTAATTTATTTATGTTTTTGTAGAGATGGAGTCTTGCTATGTTGCTAAGGCTAGTCTTAAGCACCTGGGCTTAAACAATTCTCTCACTTTGACCCCCAAAGTGTTGGGATTACAGGTGTGAGCCACTATACCTAGCCACATATTGCATCTTCAGACCCGAAGATTAATGCAACTTAAAACATTTAAATACTCCTTGACTTAAATTTTATACAGGGAACAATTTGGATTTTATAGAGCATGTGATTTTTTTTTTTTTTTTTTTTGAGACAGAGTCTCATTTTGTTGCCCTCAGTAGAGTGTGGTGGCATCATACCTCACAGCAACCTCAAACTTTTGGGCACAAGCAATTCTCTTGCCTCAGTCTCCCAAGTAATTGGAACTATTGGTGCCCGGTGCAATACCCAGCTTTTTTTTTTTTTTTTTTTTTTTTTGAGACAGAGTCTCATTTTGTCACCCTAGGTAGAGTGCTTGGCATTATAGCTCACAGCAACCTTAAACTCTTGAGTTCAAGTGATTCTCTTGTGTCAGATTCCCAAGTAGCTGGACTATAGGTGCTGGCCACAGTGCCTGACTATGTTTTGTTTTGTTTTGTTTTTTAGAAATGGGATCTCTCTCTGACTCAGGATGGTCTTGAATTCCTGAGCTCAGTCAATCCACCCACCACAGCCTTCCACAGTGAGGATATAATTATTTTGATTAAAATTAAGCCTGTAGAAGCAATACTGTAGAGAAAGGCTATTTATATTTTTTGAGGCAGTCTCACTTTGTCACCGTTGGTAGAGTGCTGTAGCATCATAACCCACAGCAACCTCAAACTCTTTGGGTTTAAGTGATCCTCCTGTCTAAGCCTCCCAAGCAGCTGGGACTTATAGGTGCCCACTACATGGCCAACTATTTCTTTTTTAGAGAGGGGGTATCGCTCTTGCTTAGTCTGGTCTCTAACTCTTGAGGTCAGGCGATCCACCCACCTCAGCTTCCCAGAATGCTAGGATTACAGGTATGAGCCACTGCACCTGGCCTCAAAATTCCAACAGTTTTTAAATGCTTTAAATGTTATTGCCAGGTCTGTGTACTTTAGCGATCTAACATTCTATTTTTTATAGTATTCAGTATGAGCAAAGTAGTAATGCTTCATGCATTTATGCATTAAATGTAGTGCATTTACTGCATGTAGGCAAACCTTGTTAAGCAAAGGAAATGGAAAAAGTAAGAGTAATGGCTGCTTTAGTTTAAATCCTAGTAGAATAATGAGAGACTAATTTTACCTTGAGTAAAATGTGCATTTAGCCTAACTATGGCTTAATAGCAGTTGAGATCTGACAATTTCATTATGATGTATAGATTTTAACTTAAGATTTTGTGGAGAACTTGATTCCCAAATAATTGTATTGTCGTAATTAAGTGTCTCACATTGATATTCTTGAGAAGTTTGAATAAATGTGATGGTCTGTGTAAGGTTGGTGACATTACTTTTATTCACTAGCTTTATTTTTGAGTCAGTCTTACACACTCTTCAGGTTTGAAAATTACTGGGAAGATTATAAATGAGACTGATTTATTATGTTTTTGTGAAAAGAAAGATCAAGCCCAAGTTAATGAAAAAATGAAGTGTATTTTATAAGAAAAACCATTATCATTTTAACTGTAGAACTAATTTAAAATTTTAGAGTCTGCCCCAAATTCTCCAAGAATTGGAAGTCCATTGAGCCCAAAGAAAAATAGTGAAACAAATAATCTTCAAGCAATGTTTAGAGGTTTATCTACTAGTTTGCCTGACTTGGACTCAGAACCTTGGATTGAAGTAAAAAAGAGGCACCGTCCAACCCCAGTGAAATTGAAGGTAAATTGTTACTAAATGAAGTGTGATATTCCCTGGGTAGAGTGTAAGGTCACTACATTTTGTTTGGTGAGTAATTACGTGAAATTTGGAAAAGTTTTAAAAATTGGTTTTGTTATCTTTCACTAGAAATTTACAGGTTATTCTATAAGGAAAATTAATTTATACAGTATCAATTTCTAAAGTGTATTTTCTATTTCTGAACTTGATTTAGGAATTTTTGACTTGGCCTTTTTACTTTGACTAAACTTGAATAATATTTCAATTTCTAAAAAGTTGGAAAAAATCCAAAATTTGAAGTTTCACTCTTTTTTTTGTTTGTTTTTTGGGGTTTTTTTTGAGATAATCTCCCTCTGTTGCTTCAGGCTAGAGTGCCATGGTGTTAGCCTAGTTCATAGCAACCTCATACTCCTGTGGGGACTACAAGTGCCCACCACAATGCTTGGCTAATTTTTCCATTTTTAGTAGAGATGCGGACTCACTCTTACTTAGGCAGTAAGTGAGCTCATGTGATCCTCCTGCCTCAGTTTCCCAGAGTACTAGGATTATAGGTGTGAGCTACTGTGCCCAGCCATGTTAATTATTTATTACAAGGTTCTTAGGGCATATATCCAGTTATGTATATGTTTAGGTGATGTAATGTATAGAAGAAAAAGAGAACTAACTTCTTGGGAGCACACAAATGAATGATACGAGTATTATTATTATTATTATTTTTTTTTTTTGAGACAGAGCCTCAAGCTGTCACCCTGGATAGAGTGCTGTGGCATCACAGCTCACAGCAACCTCCAATTCTGGGCTCAAGCAAGTCCCCTGCATCCGCCTCCCAAGTAGCTGGGACCACAGGTGCCCGCAACAACGCCCGGCCAGTTTTTGGTTGCAGCCATCGTTGTTTGGCGGGCCTGGTCTGGATTTGAACCTGCCAGCTTTGGTGTACATGGCTGGCGCCTTAGCGCACTGAGCCACAGGCGCCGAGCCACGAGTATGATTATTAAAAAGGGCAACAGGATAGCCTTGTAGTGGAACTGCTCTGCATTTTTGAATGATGCTGTAAAAACATGTGTGATGGTAGACTTGCTTTAATCTAGATCACAAATGAATACAAGTAAAACTGGGGAAATGTTAAGTATGATTGATTTATGTTAATGTTAGTGTGATATTCTATAATTTTGTTAGATGTTAACATTGAGGGAATGACGTCTTTAACTGTGTGAATGTATAATTATCTCAAAAAGTTTACTAAAAAACTTGGAAAAAATTACAAATAATTCAAATATTGAAAGTAAACTCTGTATGAAAAAGATAACCAAAAATATTGGGCCTATGTTTGGGAAGGATAAAAAATTATATAATTTTGAAGACTTTTGTGAATAAGTCTCTTTATCCCTAAAGTCAAAGCATGTAGAAAGAAAGCACAAAGGATTTAAAAGTGGTTCTACATTGGAGGGAATGGGAAATATTGAGTTTTGCCTTCTCAGGGAACATTTGGCATTGTGAAGATACATTTTTGGCGGTTACAACTAGGAGAGTGCTATTGTGTCTAGTGGATGGAGCAGGGATGCTGGCATTCTGCAGTACACAGGACAACTGTCCTCCTCCTTAAGCACAGCAAAGAATTATCAGGTCCAAAATATCAAGTAGTGCTGTGTTTGAGAAACTATGATCAAAGATAACTTGGTAATTAGCAAAGCTAGTTAGACATAGCATGCTTTAGTGTTACCCCAAGGTTTCTTCCCCCTCAGAATGCATTTTAAAGGTCTACATTTTTAAAAACAAGAATTTCTAAAGATCCTATATAATTTTTACAGTTTTGTTATTGTACATCTGGTTAACTATAGGAGATAGTGTCTTAGACTCCATGACAAAAATGTATAACATGTCCTTTCTGAGATTTACATTTTCCCCTCCACAGTTAAAAAAGTCTGTGAAAGTTTTCACATTTTAACATAGCTTTTTCAGTTCTATGCAAAATAACAGTTCATCTTAAAATTGATACTATCTTCTTTTTGATGAAATAATAGAAGGGTAAGTATCGGAGAAGGATTGTACTGTGGAGGGCCAGAAAATTGATGATGGTATCTGGTTTAGAAGATTAATGAGAAATGTATAGAGTCTCTTGCCTCAGCCCCCCGAGCAGCTGGAACCACAGGCGCCAGCCACGATGCCCAGCTATTTTTTTGCTGCAGTTTGGCTGGGGTTGGGCCTGAACCCACCACCCTCAGTATATAGGGCCGGTGCCCTACCCACGGAGCCACAGGCGCTGTCTGGCCCTTTCAGTTTTATGACCAAAGAATGGCAGTACATCTGAAATGTAGTCTTCTGATGGTACAGAGTGAGGATCAGCCTAGAGGAAGCATAGCTCTAGGTTCTGGAGGCCTAAATATTTTAGAGCTATCTGTGGAGATAGGTTAAATTTATTTATTGACAACAGTATCAAAGTAGTTTTTTTTTTAATTAACTTTTTAAAACATTCTAGAGTGGGTCTAGAAATCTTGATTGGGTGTCATTTTTTTCTGCAATTTTGGAAGTATTTTTCTGTTGTCATCTTGGTTTCAGTTTTTCTCTTGCAAATTCAATCCCTTTAGTATTAAGTGTGCTTTTTTTTTTTTCCTTTTTAGTATTTTAAGACAGTTTTTTAGTTCTTATTCTTGAAATGTCAAGATGATATACTTTGGTTTAGGTCTATTTTTTTTCTTAGTGTGCTGAATATTCATGTCATTCATTGGAGGGGAACACTAAAAAAACTTTTTTCACTTTCTGGTATACCTTCTCATTTGATGTTGGACCTCCTTGATCATATGATTACTGTTGTTCTACAGTCAGGGTTTAAAAAAGATTCTCTTATGGGCTTGGCGCCTGTGGCTCAGTGGGCTGAGGCGCCAGCCACGTACACCTGAGCTGGCGGGTTCGAATCCAGCCCAGGCCCGCCAAACAACAATGATGGCTGCAACCAAGAAATGGCTGGGCGTTGTGGCGGGCGCCTGTAGTCCCAGCTATTTGGGAGGCGGAGGCAGGAGACTCGCTTGGGCTCAGGAATTGGAGGTTGCTGTGAGCTGCAATGCCACAGCACTCTATCCAGGGTGATAGCTCGAGGCTCTGTCTCAAAAAAAAAAAAGATTCTCTTATGATACTTTTATTATTTCCTTCCTTTTTTAGTTTATTGAAGTCTTTTTCTTTAGGATGTTGTTTATTCTTTATTTGGTGATTTTTGGTTGGTGACTTATATTAGTATTAGTAAGTTGGCATGATTTTCTTTTGTGACCTTATAGATCTGCTTATCCTGAGGGCCATTTTGTTGGATGTGAGGTATGATGAACTATTCTGGGTTATTGAAAAGTCCCAGGGGTGGTGCCTGTGGCTCAAGGAGTAGGGCACTGGCCCCATATACTAGGGGTGGCGGGTTCAAGCCCAGCCCCGGCTAAAACTGCAAAAAAAGAAAAAAAAGTCCTATGGATTCGGCAACCGTAGCTCAATGGTTAGGGCGCCAGCCATATACACCAGGGCTAGAGAGTTAGAACCCAACCTGGGCCTGCTAAACAACAATGACAATAACAAAAAAAAAAAAAATAGCCTGGTATTGCGGTGGGCGCCTATAATCCCAGCTACTTGGGAGGCTGAGATAAGAGAATCGCTTAAGCGCAAGTGTTTGAGGTTGCGGTGAGCTGTGAGCTGTGACGCCGTGACACTCTACTGAGGACGACATAGTGGGACTTCTAGACCTACTCAGAGAATAGGCATACTTGTTGTGGATCTCCACTTTTTTTTTTCCTTATTATTTATTTATTTTTATGGATTCATTGAGTGTACAAAAAACCAGGTTACACTGATTGCATTTGT
Organism: Arctocebus calabarensis; assembly: GCA_963573935.1. NCBI lineage: Eukaryota > Metazoa > Chordata > Mammalia > Primates > Lorisidae > Arctocebus > Arctocebus calabarensis. The sequence continues at coordinate 23,596 of CAUYON010152082.1, read as the reverse complement.
TAGGTAAAGTCCCTCTTCTACTTTTTTTTTTTTTGCAACAGTCTCAAGCTGTCCCCCTGGGTAGAGTGCCATGGTGTCACAACTCACAGCAACCTCAAACTCTTGGGCTTTAGCAATGCTCTTTGCCACAGCCTCCCAAGTAGCTGGGACTACAGCACTTGCCACAATGCCTGGCTATTTTTTGTTGTGTTGTGGTTGTTAGCTTTTTCTTTTCTTTTTCTTTTTTTCTTTCTTTTTTTTTTTTTTTTTTTAGACAGAGTCTCACTATGTCACCCTTGGTAGAGTGTTGTGGCGACACAACTCACAGCAAACTCAAACTCTTGGGCTTAAGTGATTCTCTTGCCTCAGCCTCCCAAGTAGCTGGGGTTATAGGCACCCGCCAAAATGCCCAGCTATTTTTTGTTGCAGTTGTTATTGTTTAGCTGGCCCAGGCTGGGTTTGAACCTGCCACCCTTGGTGTATGTGGCCAGCGCCCTACTTGTTGAGCTATGGGCGCCACCCTGAATCTCCACAATTGTTAAAATAAGGAGTCCTTTTCTCTGAGACATAGAATTTCTTAATGTATTTCATTCATGGGTGAAATTATCTCTTCCTCTGCCCAGCTCTGTTTTTAGAGGTTCAGAATAATACTAGTATGTGTTCAATCTCTCTGTAGGTCCAGCACCTAAAATATGAGCCCTCTCTTGGCAAATCTTTTACTTTGTTTGGAAAGCAATTCTTGAACTTTTAGTTGGGAGCTGACTTTATAGCTTATCTTCTTAGAGAGATTGGGTTGACTATTCTAGCTATGTCTTACATTTGATTTTCCAAATACCTATTTTGACTACTGCCATCTCTAAGCTTTCTAGGATCTTAACGTGGCCAATGCCTTTTGCCTTCCCATCAGCCTTTATATTAGTTCAAGTTTGCTATTTCCTTTTCTTCTTGTTTATTAATACAATCTCATTTACTTCCTGCTTTTTAGAAAGAAATAAGAGTTTCTGATCTGATAGTAATATGTGTTTTCAGTGTTGATTTGTATTTATTCTTTTTACTACATATTATTACTGAATGTAAGCACACACAGTTGAGTCATCTTCCATCCAAAATGTTAATTGTCTCTTCCTCAGAAATTATAAGAAAATTTGTGTTTGAAGGAGAAATTGTAAGTATCAGGTAAAAAGTAAATATTCTGCTGGGCATGATGGCTCATGACTGTAATCCTAGCATTCTTGGAGGCTAAAGTAGGTGGATTATTTGAGCTCTTGAGCTTAAGACCAGCCTGAGCAAGAGCAAGACCTTTCTCTATTAAAAAGAGAGCTAATAAAGCTAGCCAAGTATTATGGCAGGCACCGGTAGTCTTAGGTACTCAAGAGGAGTATCGCTTGAGCCTAGGAGTTTGAGGTTGCTGTTCACTATGACGCCACAGCACTCTCCTGAGGGCATGGAGTAAGACTCTGTCTCAAAGAAAAGAAGAAAACAAAAACAGTTTGGTATTTATTCTCTGAGAATTTTTTTGTGTACCTGCAAATGTGAAGAATAAGACGTATACTTTTAAAAATACGTGTTTTTCAAAAATATATCCTCCTAAGATTTTACATCTTGTCTTTTTCTTAGTAAAAACATCATAGGTAGCCTTTCATTTACTAGAACATAACTCCATCAGGGCAGAGTTGTTAAATTTATTGCTGTATTGGCTCGGCGCCTGTGACTCAGCGGATTAAGGCGCCAGCCACGTACACCTGAGCTGGCGGGTTTGAATCCAGCCTGGGCCTGCCAAACAACAATGACGGCTGCAACCAAAAAATGGCCGGGTGTTGTGGCGGGCGAGCGCCTATAGTCCCAGCTACTTGGGAGGTGGAGGTAGGAGACTCGCTTGAGCCCAGGAATTGGAGGTTGCTGTGAGCTGTGATGCCACAGCTCTCTAGGGTGACAGCTTGAGGCTCTGTCTCAAAAAAAAAAAAAAAATTATTGCTGTATAGGTCTACCTAGAACAGAGCCTGGATTAAAGGAAGCACCCAGAGAATTATGAGCTAACTGAGTGGATTTATAGCTACATGAATAGGAATTACAAAAGGGAAAAATTGTTTTGTCCTAGATGTAAGGGAGTTAGCATGAACTGAAGGAAAAAGCTAGGTCAGAGGATGGCTTATTTTCTTGTGCTGTCAGTTTTAGAGTAGGATGAATGTTAGAGGATATAAGATATGAAAGTTTAGACATGTTATGTAAGCCAGTAGCTATTTTTGAATGCTACAGGAGGAGTGGAAATTTAAAAAGTTCAGTGAGTGTTAGGGTGAATTTGACAGAGAAACTGGGCCAAGTAGGATGAGAATGGGACAGAGGGGTTTACCTAAGAAACTAAGATATTATCATTGCGAGGTTAAAAGACTTCAGGCTAGGGAAGATCATCAACTCTGAACATTGGAAAACCTTGATTCTAGCCCTAATTCTGAAACCATAGGCAAATAACTTCCAATCTCTAGGCCTAGGCCTTTGTTTTCTCATCACTTAAAATGAGTCAATGCAATGCAGTGGATGATCTGAAGACCCTTCTAATTCTAAAGGAGTGTTTAACAGAATCCTTCCTTTATTCAACTTTGTTTTTCTTTATTCTTGAATGTAACTTGGTCTTTTAGCAGTTACTTTATAATTATTGGCCAGAATGATATTGGCTTGTCTTTTATAGTTTGGCTGCTAAACTAGTCATTGTGTATACAAGCTTGATATTACTTACTTGTAACACTGTTATATGACATTTATATTGAAATGATAGAAAAGTTTTATATAAAATACCAATTTCTTCCTTTAGGAATCAGTATCTGTACCTGAAGAGGCATCAAATCAATTATGTCCTTCGGAAGAACTAGAACAAGAAGAACTTGATTTTTTATTTGATGAGGAGATGGAACATATAGAAGGTCGAAGAAACACATTTACTGATTGGTCTGATAATGATTCAGATTATGAAATTGATGACCAAGATTTAAACAAGATTTTGATTGTGACTCAGACACCACCTTATATAAGAAAACATCCTGGAGGAGATCGAACAGGCAACCACGTATCTCGGGCAAAAATCACATCTGAACTTGCTAAAGTTATTAATGATGGCTTATATTATTATGAACAGGATCTATGGATGGAAGAAGATGAAAACAAACATGCAGCCGTAAAGGTAATTGTTTCTGGCTAACATCTTTCTGCTGATGCTTTGTTTTGATTGTATGTTGCTCTTTATACTATTTAAACTCAAGACTTTATTTTATGAAATTTTGAATACAAATATGTTGCATTTAATTTGAAAAATTTCTGGAAATATATTTGACAGTCACCACCTAAGTAAGGAGCTATTTTATTTTGGTGAAATTATAAAGTATCAGTGTAAGTACAAAAAAACTAAGCACTCACTGATTAAAATGCTCGCTTTCTTCAGGTGAAAATAATAAGGCCCTTTTCCATAGAAGGAATAGAATCCGAAGTTATTATGGTCAGGCTTAATTTATATCTCATTCCTTAGCAGGCTATTATCTCAGCTATTAATATATAAGTCAGTGGATTTAGGGAGGACTTGCTTTTGTTACCCCCTTGTGTTTTTCTCAGCTTAGTGTGTGGTAGGTGCTCTAAGGTAGTGGAAATGGTTGTGTGCAAACCACAGAAGACTAAACTGGTTGCTTGTCTCTTCTTGTCCAGTCATTACTATGGCGGTAGGAATACTTTTTGAAACTTTGTTCAAATTTTTTATCTTCTTGAATTTCACCCCAGATCCTGGTTTCTAACCCAGTTATTAAGATAAAATATAAGAGAAAGCCAGAGCATAACTACATCTCTTTGATAAGAATTATAATGGTGGAGGTAGGTAGCCATAAAAAGGGATCTTTTCTATCATTAAAGTTGTCAGACAAGCCTCAAAGGTAAATATTTATTTTGGGGATAGAATAATGAGGGAAAGTTTTCTAACATTATATGCCAAATTGGAACACTATCTTGCTCAGAAATAGTTGCAATTTTGGAAAGAAAAGCTGTCAGCAAATGGTTGATTAGAAGGGACTGCCTGTCCATAGGGTTCATATCATCAGCAAGAAGTGTGCTTTTCTTCTTGGCTTCTCATTTCTTTCTTCCTGAGATTTCTATTACTGTTTTCAGTCTCTTAACTTTTCTAGCCACTGCCTTCTTGGGGAACCTGCCTCAGGCTTTGATAGCTTGTCTGTTAAATGACTTAGAGCCTGAGCAATTCTCTCTGGGGCCTACTCCTGTGAGAAAGGAAGCTGTGCTTTTATAAAGCCACTCAGTTGAAAGTCTTTGCTTATGTAGGCACTATTATTTAATTTGTAATACTTAGGTTGTATAAGTCGTGTCTATTTTAAGCCCTTTTTTTGGAACAGATACAAATAAATTTTACTACTTACTGGTTAAAATTGTACTCCCCCAATTATCTATCCCTACACCAAACTTTATTTTTCACCATACCATATAGCACCATGTACCATTTTAGATATTTTATTTACTTTTTATCTGTTTGGGCACATGGATTTAAGATCCATGAGGACAGAGTTTATTTTGTTTATTATTATATATCTAGTACTAGAACAGTTGATTCCTAGGACAAAGTCGGCTTGATTCATAATTGTTAAAATGAATGAATGGATTAAACATTATGGACTAACCAAAGGAAACCAACCACTATATATAATATGAGTTCTGTGGAGGCCGAGGCTGGTGGATTGCCTGAGCTCAAAGGTTTGAGACCACACTGAGCCAGAGCAAGACCTCGTCTCTAAAAATAGCTGGGCATTGTGGCGGGCTCCTGTAGTCCCAGCTACTTGGGAAGCTAAGGCAAGAGTATCACTTGGGCCCAAGAGTTTGAGGTTGCTATGAGCTGTGACACCATAGCACTCTACTGAGGGCAACAAAGTGAGACTGTCTCACAAAAAAAAAAAAAGCCATTCTGTGGGAAAATGTAACCTATAAGCCAATATGAGAAACACTGAAGTATTACGCTTTGCAGAAGCTACCTAAAATAGCATTAAAAGGCATAAACCCTGTTAAAGTTAGGGATTCTAATAGGAGCCCTTTTCCCACTAAAATTGGTACCCCAAAGTACACACTCATCGAAAGCGAATTTGTTTCCTATCCACATCAGTAGGACACTACAAAGGATATTTTCCTAGCTGTGCTGAGCAGAATAGGGAGGAAAAAATTATATTAGAAGTTGTATTTATAAAGGGTACCATGAATACCTTTTGGGTGATGGTACACTTACAGCCATGACTTGAGCATTATAAAAATGATCCATATAACCAAATGCATCTGTAACCCCTTAATATTTTGAAATAATAAAAAATAGTATGCTGTGGCTCAGCACCTACAGCTCAGCAGCTAGGGCATCAGCCACATACACCAGAGTTGGCGGGTTCGAATCCAGCCTGGGCCTGCCAAACAACAACAGCAACCCCCCTAAAATGGCCAGGCGTTGTGGCGGGCATCTGTGGTCCCAGCTACCTGGGAGACTGAGGCAAGAGAATCACTTAAGCCCAAGAGTTTGAGGTTGCTGTGAGCTGTGACAACACAGTACTCTACTGAGGGCGACATAGTAAGACTCTGTCTCAAAAAAAAAAAAAAAAGTATACTGTTTAATAAAAAAGTGTTTAATGAAAAAGAGTTGTATTCATGCAACCCAAATTGACACTACTAAAGTAACCACTACTTATAAATTTAAAGTGATTGTTACTTCTTAGTTTCCCAGCACCTAGCATATGCAAATGTTAGTTCCTTAGTGACGACATTCACCTTTATCCTAGATCTCAAAGTATTTACTCAAGTTATAAGAAAAGAAAGCAGCTCACAAAATTAATAATCAGAGAAATGAGGAACACATGTAAGTATGAGTGAAAGTAACAAACAGCAGAAACATACCTTAAAATAATTTATATAGTAGAATTAGTAAACAGAATATGGAGTAAACTATATTTACAATGTCTAAGGAAATAAAAATATGTCCAATTAAGAAGAAATTTAGGTTTGGTGCCTGTGGCTCAAGTAGCTAAGGCGACAGCCACGTACACCTGAGCTGGCGGGTTCGAATCCAGCCTGGCCCTGCCAAACAACGACGGCTGCAACCAAAAATAGCCGGGCATTGTGGCGGGCGCCTGTAGTACCAGCTACTTGGAAGACGGAGGCAGGAGACTTGCTTGAGCCCAGGATTTGGAGGTTGCTGTGAGCTGTGATGCCACAGCACTCTATCCAGGGTGACAGCTTGAGGCGCTGTCTCAAAAAAAATGAAAATAAAGAAGAAATTTTAAACAATAACTATAGAAATTCTGGAAGTAAAAACAATTATTATTGAAATTAAGAATTCAACCAATTGAAGGGATTAATAATAGATTAGAGAAATTAGAGAATTAGGAATTAGAAGACTATTTACAAGAAATTGGTCCGAAGTTACCACAGAGAGGTAGACAGAGAGAAAGAATATATGAAAAAAGGTTGTAGAATGATATTCTACAATGTTTGCTATTGTTTTAGTAAGTTTCAAATCAAGTTGTATAATTTAACATCAAGTTTTTCTTTTTTTTTTTTTAGATAGAGTCTCACTTTGTCACCCTTGGTAGAGTGCTGTGGCATCACAGCTCACAGCAACCTCCAACTGTTCAAACCTGCCACACTTGGTGTATGTGACTGGTGCTATAACCACTGTGCTACAGGCACTGAGCCCATCAAGTATATTTTAATTTAAAGCTTTTTTTAAAAAAATTATAAGAATGAAAGAAAAGAATATAGAATGCATGAAAGGTCTGAAATGTACATTACATTCTTTTCTTTCTACTACATTTGTAGTTAGAGTACCAGGAGAGAGAGGAAGAATGGGGCAGAACCAGTATTTTTAGAGGCAATAATTAGGGTCTTTTCAGAACTGAGGAGATACTAAGAGTTTAGCACCTCGGGGTGGGAGGGGAGAGATTACTTTCAAAGAAAGAAGGGTCACCAAACAGCTGACAGCCGACTTCCCAATAGTAACAGATGAAGCCAAGAGATAATGGAATGATAGTGTTAATGTGCCAAGGGAAAACAAAAATATCTTTCAAGTGAAAGGGTAGAATCTGAGAAATCACCACAAACAACACCTCATTAAAGGAAGTCCCAAAGTTAGAAAGAAAGTGATTTTAGATACTGGAGATACAGCAGGGACTATAGAACAAAAAAATTGATAAATGTGTGAATAAACCTAAATGAATATTAACTCTATAAATAATAATTGTGTCTTAAGATTTAATATAACATTAACATAAACTAGGAGAGAGCAATAAATGAATCTAGTATTAAAAGGTACTTTTTTATTTCAAATTAATATGAGGATATAAATTTTTAGGTTACATTATTCTCTCTTCTAAGGTAAAGTTCAATTTGTAGTAAAGCCCTTTACCCTGGGGGCATGCCAAATACCCTACATTGTGCTTATTCGGTGACATCTTGCCAATTGCCCTCTTCCCTCCTCCTCCCCCTTTGCCCTCCCCTATGCTAGACTATATTTGTGTTTTATCATTTGTGTGGGCATGTAATTGTTTATATATTGGTTTCATATTAGTATTGAGGCATTAGATTTTTTTTTTTTCATGCTTGAGATACTAAGAAAAATGTGTGTCTACTCCATCCAGGTAAACATAAAAGATGTAAAGTCTCCATCTGTTCTTATGGCTGAATAGTATGAAAGGTACTTTTATAACTAGGAAGCAGGTATTGATTAATTTTAAAGTTATTGAAGTTTTCATTAAAAGAATACCTGTTTTAAAAAATTAGAGGACATAGGCTGGGTGCAGTGGCTCACACCTATAATTCTAGCACTCTGGGAGGCCAAAGTGGATAGATTGCTTGAGCTCAGGAGTTCAAAACTAGCCTGAGCAAGAGCAAGACCCTGTCCTAGCACTCCAGGAGGCTGAGGGAGGTGGATTGCTTGAGCTCATATGCTTGAGACCAACCTGAGCAAAAGTGAGACCCTGTCTCTACTAAAAATAGAAAAACTGAGGCAAGAGGATCACTTGAGCCCAAGAGTTGGAAGTTGCTGTGAGCTACGATGATGCCATAACATTCAGGGCAACCATGTGAGACTCTGAAAAAAAACAGAACAAAGTTAAAGGACTCATCCCTTAAGAATCTCTTAAGATTTAAAAATTTACTAAAGCTGAGCGCAGTGGCTCATGCCTGTAATCCTAGCACTCTGGGAGGCCAAGGTGAGTGGATTGCCTGAGCACACGAGTTCGAGACCAGCCTGAGCCAGAGCAAGACCTCATCTCTCAAAAAAAAAAAAAAAAAAAATAGCTGGGCATTGTGGTGGGTGCTTGTAGTCCCAGCTATTTGGGAGGCTGAGGAAAGAGAATCATTGAACCCAAGAGTTTAAGGTTGCTGTGAGCTATCACGCCATGGCACTCTACGAAGGGTGACAAAAATGAGACTGTCTCAAAAAAAATCTTACTAAAAACCTGCAGTAATCAAGACAGTGACACTAGTATAAGGCTAGACATACAAATCAATGAAACAAAATTGAAAGTCCAGAAATAAACATGTTTTTATTCTCAACTGATTTTCAAGAAAGGTGCCTAGACCATTCAATAGGGAAAGGTATCATTTCATCAAGTGATGCTAGGTTAACTGGTTATCCATAGGCAAAAGAATGAAGCTGGGTCCCTACCTTGTAAGTTAAAAAAAAAAAAAATCCTCGGCTTGGTACCTGTAGCTCAGTGATTGGGACACCAGCCACATACCATGGGGCTGGGCCTGCTAAATGACAATGATAACAACAACAACAAAATAGCTGGGCATTGTGGCAGGCACCTGTAGTCCCAGCTACTTGGGAAGCTGAGGCAAAAGAATCCCTTAAGCCCAAGAGTTTGAGGTTGCTATGAGCTGTGATGCCATGGCACTCTACCAAGGGTGACATAATAAGACTCTGCCTCAGAAAAAAAAAAAATTCTCAAAGTCAGTGAAATTTTTAAATGTAAGAGGAAAAACTATAAAATTCTTCTAAGAAAACATGGTATATAATCTTCATAACCTTGGATTTGACAGCAGTTTCTTATGATTCTAATAGCACAAAGGACTATGACTAGCCCAGGAAAAGATCAAAATTAAAAATTTGAAGTATGATTTTTACTGACTACTGAATGCCTAATGCTTTTGTACCGTTTAAAGTTAAGTCATAAATCTAACCATCATAACTTGGGGATCATTTGTACACAAGACACAATATAATTTATGTTAGTACCCCAATAAATAGTTGTAAGTCTAAAAAAATACATACATAGTCTTAATGAGGAATACTATAAAACTCTGATGAAAGAAATCAAGGAAGCACTAAATAAATGGAGAAACAATCCATGTTCACAGATAGGAAGACTATCTGTGTGAGTTTTTATCCCAACATGATCCATAGATTCAATGCTATCCCAACCAAAATCCCAGCAAGTTATTTTGTGGGTATCTGGAGAAGCAAGACAAACAAACCAAACCCAGAATAGCCAATACAATATTAATAGAGAAGCCCAAGGTTGACACTGTCCAACTCCAAAACTCACTATAAAACCACATTAGAGAGCCCAGAAATAGACCTATACAAATACAGTTAACAGATCTTTGACAAAGGAGCTAAGGCAATGCAATAGAGAAAAGATAGTCTTTTTAACAGAGGATGCTGGAACAACTAAATAGTCATGTGTAAAATTACCTCCCTGCAGACTTAACCCCTTCACAAAAATTAACTCAAGGCTCGGCACCTGTGGCTCAATGGGCTAAGGTGCCAGCCACATACACCTGAGCTGGCGGGTTCGAATCCAGCCTGGGCCTGACAAACAACAGTGACGGCTGCAAGCAAAAAATGGCCGGGCATTGTGGTGGGCGCCTGTAGTCTCAGCTACTTGGGAAGCAGAGGCAAGAGACTCACTTGAGCCCAGGAATTGGAGGTTGCTGTGAGCTGTGATGCTACAGCACTCTATCCAGGGTGACAGCTTGAGGCTCTGTCTCAAAAAACAAAAACAAAACAAAAAAACCCAAAAATTAACTCAAAATGGATTATAGACCTAAATGTAAAATGTAAAACTCCTAAAAGATAACTTAGGAGAAAATCTAGATGAACTTGGGCTTGGCATGACTTTCAGATACAGCATCAAAGCATAATCATGAAAAATAATTGATAAACTGGACTTCATCAAAATTAAAAACTTTTGCTCTGTGAGAGAGGCTGCCAAGAGAATGAGGAGACAAGCCAGTGGTTGGAAGCAAATATTTAGAAAAGACAAATCTAATAAAGGACTGTTATCTGAAATATACAAAACCCCCTTAACGCTCAAAATATAAGGGCAGCACCCTAGCTCAATCAGCAGGGCGCTGGCCACATATACCAAGGGTGGCAGGTTTGAACCCGGCCCCACCCAGGTAAAGACAACAATGCAACTGCAACAACAACAACAACAAAAATAGCTGGGCGTTGTGGCAGGCGCCTGTAGTCCCAGCTACTTGGGAGGCTGAGACAAGAGATTGCTTAAGCCCAAGAGTTTGAGGTTGCTGTGAGCTGTGATGCCACAGCACTCTACCCAGGGCAACAGCTTGAGACTGTCTCAAAAAGAAAAACAACAACAACAAAAACCTCAACAAGAAAACAACACTGGGGTGGCGCCTGTGGCTCTTCCAGTAGGGCGCTGGCCCCATATAATGAAGTTGGTGGGTTCAAACCCAGCCTCGGCCGAACTGCAAAACAGAAAAAATAGCTGGGCTTTGTGGAGAACACCTGTAGTCCCGGCTACTTGGGAGGCTGAGGTAAGAGAATCGCCTAAACCCAGGAGTTGGAGGTCGCTGTAAGCTGTGTGACGCCACGGCACTCTACCGAGGGTGATAAAATGAGACTGTCGCTACAAAAAAAGAAAACAACACAGGTGGTTTCCAAGAGCTGAGGGCAGAGGGAAATGGGAAATTGTTGTTTAGTGGGAATAGGGTTTCAGTTTGCTAGATGAAAAATTTTGAAGATCTGTTGTGCAGCAGTGTAAGTATTCTTAATACGACTGAACTGCACATTTAAAATGGTTAAAGTGGTATTTAATTTTGTTATATTTTTTAAACAAATTAAAAAGAAAAATTATAAAGAGTGCTAAACTACCCACCCAGTTTAAAGAACATTAACCAAAAGGAAACTGTATATCTGTATCTGTATCTATATCTATATCAGACAGAATAGACTTACAAAGTCGACCTGGAAATAGAAAGCGTTCCTAGTGCTAAAGTGCGTCATGTAATAATAAAAGATAAAGTGTATCAGGAAGATATAGTTTAACATTTAATGTATTTAATATCAAAACTTCAAGTACGGGCAGGAACCAGTGGCTCACGCCTGTAATCTTAGCACTCTGGGAGGCCAAGGTGGGTGGATTGCCTGAGTTCACAGGTTCGAGACCAGCCTGAGCCAAGAGCAAGACCCAGTCTCTAAAAATAGCTGGGCGTCATAGTGGACAACTGTAGTCCCAGCTACTTGGGAGGCTCAGACAAGAGAATCGCTTGATCCCAAGAATTTGAGATTGCTGTGAGTTATGATGCAACGGAATTCTATGGAGAGTGACAAAGTGAGACTCTGTCTCAAAAAAAACAAAAAACAAAAAAAACCAAGCCAACTTCAAGTGTGTGATACAAAAATTGGTATAACAAATCCAATTATAGACTTAATTTACTCCCTAAGTAAATAAAGCATAAGCAGCCAGTAAAATGTAGTTGCAAGTCTGGGTATAGTAGCTTACACTATAATCCCAGTACTGTGGGAGGCCAAAGCAGGAGGATCACTTAAAGGCAAGAATGTGAGACCAGTCTGGGCAGCATAGTGACACCTTGTCTCTATCAAAAAAAAAATTTTAGGGTGGCGCCTGTGGCTCAAAGGAGTAGGGCGCCAGTCCCATATGCCGGAGGTGGTGGTTTCAAACCCAGCCCTGGCCAATAACTGCAAAAAAAAAAAAAAAAAAATAGAAGCAACTTTGTGCCTAAGAATTGCAGAGCAGGGCTGGGCGTGGTGGCTCACACCTGTAATCTCAGCACTTGGGAGGCCAAGTCAGGTAGATTGCCTGAGTTAACAGGTTAGAGATCAGTCTTGAGCACAAGCAAGACCATGTCTCAATACTTGGGCATTGGTATGGGGCAGGAGCCCTGTAGTCGAATCTACTTGGGAGGCTGAGGCAAGAGAATCGCTTAAGCCCAGGAATTTGAGGTTTCTGTGAGCTATGATGCCACAGCACTCTACGAAGGGTGACAGTGTGAGACTTAGACTAATGTTCTTTTTGGCTATATCCATGGTACATTAAACTTACAGTGGTTTAGAAAGTGAATTTCAAAGCATTGATATTATACAAATCACATTAGTGGCAGTAAGCTAGAGATTGATAATAAAAATAAGTGAAAAACACATTGAAAACAATGATATGCTTTAAAATAACTCATGGTTTAAAGAAGAAATTAGTTGAAATTATTACTACTTTTTTTTTGAGACAGAGCCTCAAGCTGTCACCCTGGATAGAGTGCTGTGGCAAAACAGCTCACAGCAACCTCTAATTCCTGGGCTCAAGCGAGTCTCCTGCCTCTGCCTCCCAAGTAGCTGGGACTACAGGCGCCCGCCACAATGCCTGGCCATTTTTTGGTTGCAGCCCTCGTTGTTTGGCAGCCCAGGCTGGATTCGAACCTGCCAGCTCAGGTGTATGTGGCTGGCTCCTTAGCCCATTGAGCCACAGGCGCCAAGCCTTTTTTATTTCTATTTTATTTTATTTTTTCAAAATTAGTTGAAATTAGAAAACACAAATTGATATCTGAAGAGGTACAACTAAGATGATATGCTTCAGTACAAATATTAGGACAAACACTTGAATTTACAAATTGCCAGTTGATAAATTATTAATATTGCCAATCACTAATATTATCTTTGCTGTATGAAAAGTTTCCCAACTCTCAAAGGCTTAAAACAAAAATTTCTCACATTACCTGACATTGGCTTTGGGTCAGCTGTTGCAGCACTGCATGTATATATTTGGTTCTGTTCCATTTGTCTTCTCTCTTTTTTTTTTGAAACAGAGTCTCACTTTGTCACCCGTGGTGAGTGCTGTGGCATCACAGCTCACAATAACCTCAAAGTCCAGGGCACAAACAATTGCCTCAGCCTCCCATGTAGCTGGGATTATAGGCACCTACCACAATGCCGGGCTGTTTTTTAGAGAGGGAGTCTTGCTCTTGGCTTAGGCTCATGTTGAAATCCTGAGCTCAAGGAATCTACCACCTTGGCCTTCCAGATTGTTAAGATTACAGGTATGAGCTACCATGCCTGGCCAGGATTTAGTTTTCTGTTGAGACAGACTCTCAAGCTGATGTCCTGGGTACAGTGCTGTGGCATCATAGCTCACAGCAATCTCTAACTCTTGGGCTCAAGTGATCTTTTTGCCTCAGTTTTTCTATTTTTAGTAGAGATGGGGGTCTCGCTTTTGCTCAGGCTGTTGTCAAACTCACTAGCTCAAACAATCCACCCACCTCAGCCTCCCAGAGTGCTAGGATTACAGGTGTGAGCCACGGTACCTGGCCAGGACTTAATTTTTTGAAAAGATTAAAATTATGAGGACAAAAAGAAGGAAAATGGATGTTTTGCCTGGAGTGAAATAGGGGATATGTTTACTGATTATGCAGAAAATTTATAAGGTATTTTTAGACTAATACATTTGAACTTTTTTTTTTTTGAGACAGTGTCACTTGGTCACCCTCAGTAGAGTGCTATGGTGTCTTACCTCACAGCAACCTCAAACTCTTGGGCTCAAATGATCCTCTTGCCTCAGCTTCCCAAGTAGCTGGGACTACAGATGCTCACCACAACCTGACTATTTTTTTCTTAAGAGACAGGGGTCTCTCTCTTGCTCAGGCTGGTCTTAAACCAATAAACTCAGGCAATCCACCTGCTTCAGCCTCCCAAGTTCTGGGATTACAGATGTGAGCCACTGCACCTGACCTAAATTTGAACATTTATATGAGGACAGATTTCAAGAGATTTCAACTTTTTGAGACTGAGTGGAAAAGAAAGTCTAAATAGTACTATTATAACCATTTAAAAAATCTTCAGCCTGGCATGGTGGCCTGACCTCAGGAATTCATGACCCGGCTGAGAAAGAGCGAGACCTTTTCTCTAAAATAAATAGCTAGGCATTGTGGTGGGTGCTCTAGTCCCAGCTATTTGGGAGGTTGAGGAAGTGGGATCGCTTGAGCCCATGAGTTTGAGGTTGGTGTGAGCAATGATGCCACAGCACTCTACTCAGGGTGACAGATGAAACGCTGCCTCAAAAAAAAAAAAAAAAATCTTCAGACAGACGTTTAACTCTCGCCACGTACCCAGGCGCACAGCCTCAGGATGCCCAGCGCAGGCAGCTCAGGCACACGCTGCAGGAGATCTGAGGGTGACCACGTCTAAGAGGAACTTTGCTATAAGTCTGCCAGGACCTGGGGAGAAAGAACAGGCAGCCCCCATCCCCTCCCCCTCTGCCAGCATTTTGGGCACTCAGCAGAGACTCGTTTGGGGGTTCCTATTGACTTCCGGAAAGGACGTGAGCCCTTCTCTGACCCCAGCTGGGGAAGTCACCTGTCTTTGCCGCAGTGGTATTTATCCCATGACCCTGCAGTGCCTAGAGCCCTCCGGGAATGGTGCGGAAGGGAACGCGGAGCCAGTGGGGGATGGTGGGGTCAACCTAGGAGCGCGTCTGGCGAAGGCCTTATAGGAGCTCAGTCAAACAGGATGGTACTGGAGAAGTATCACCGTTAATGAAGCCAAAGAGAAAGGAGGTACCAGAAGGAGCTTTCTTGATTAGAGATAGCTCGCACTCAGAGTACCTACTAACACTATCTGTTAAAACATCAACTGGACCAACTAATCTACGAATTGAATACCCAAGAAGGGAAATTCAGATTGGACTCTATTATATGTGTCAAGTCCAAGCTTAAGCAATTTGACAGTGTGGTTCATCTGATCGACTACTGTGTTCAAATATGCAAGGGTAAGCAGACGGGGCCCAGAAGCCCACGAAAACAGCACTGTTCACCTTTACCTGACCAGACCACTCTACACGTCAGCCCTTTCTCTGCAGCATCTCTGTAGACTCACCATTAACAAATGTACCAGTACCATCTGAGAATTGCCTTCACCAACAAGACTAAAAGATTACTTGGAAGAGTATAAATGCCAGGTATAAGTGTTTCTCTTTTTCTAAACATGCCTCACATAGAGTATCTCCAAATGCAGCTATGTGAAAGAGAACCAAAACTTGTGACTGCCCTGGATTACTAATTACATGGAATCCTTTCTAAGAACAGCTAATGTCAATCTAATTTAAATGTGTAAAGAGGTAGCTAGGTATTTAAAATGCCCACCCCCACTCCCACCCCCATTGAAATACTTTCACCTGGTGATGTTGCCTTCCTAAATAAAATGTCCCAAGTCAAGGCTGAAGGAGCATTTTATCAGAATGCTTTGTCTTTCTGAGGTTCCTTTCCATTAGCTCAAAGGTCCAAGCTCCAAAAGGAAAGAGCTCCCCTAAAGAAGTGTAAGAACCTGGCTCCGGCCTGTGGCTCAAGCAGCTAAGGGGCCAGCCACAGGCACCAGAGCTGGCAGGTTCAAATCCAGCCCAGGCCTGCCAAACAACAATGACAACTGCAACCAAAAAAATAGCTGGGTGTTGTGGCCAGCACCTGTGGTCCCAACTACTAGGGAGGCTGAGGCAAGAAAATCGCGTAAGCCCAGGAGTTTGAGGTTGCTGTGAGCTATGATGCCATAGCACTTTACCTAGGGGGACAGCTTGAGGCTCTGTCTCAAAAAAAAAAAAAGAAATGTAAGAACCAGTCTAACACAGGCTTAACTTAAATTTTACATGCCTGGTGATCAGAATCTACTTTCGGACATTTTATATTTTGCATTCTGATGTACCTAGGAGTGTTGTTAAACAGAGCATATGTGAGTATTTAGCTTTCATTTTATGCAATTAACCAAATCAACCAAAAAAAAAAAGCAAAACAATTTGTCTTTTTACTACATGTATGAACTCTCTCCTGTGAATGAGTATTGTAGTAATCCATTTTAAGAGAGCCTTATTTCAGAAATATTTCAACCTGGTGCAAATGGAAAAGACTTTTTCTTTTCCTTTTTAGGCTAAAGACAAGAATGTCATACTATACAGATACAACCCAATACTTGTTAATAAAAACCAATATAGATATAGACATTTTACCCTTTGAAGTAGCTGTGTCTCAACCTGTTGCCATTGATTTTTTGGAAATGGCTTTAGATATTTCCAAGTTGTCCTTGAATTGTCTAACCATGGACATTAGCAGATGTCTCCCTTCTGCCATCATGTAGAATACTTAGACTTAATTTTCTTCCAAATACAGGGGGATACCTGCCTGTTTTTTCAAAGTGTTTATTTACTGCTTACTATTTGATTAGAATGTATTAAATGACTGACTTTAAAAAAAATCTTCATACCCTATAATAACTTTAGATGTAGACATACGAGTTTATTAAGAACTTTTTATAGTTGGAATGAATAATTTTACTAATGCACAAATATTTCCAGGAAATAGAGCTAATAACTCTTTGTTAAATGAGTAGTAGGTGGGGGCAGAGAATACTTATTCTATGAGAAAAACATGTCTTTGGTATTTGAACATTTTGTGAGTTGAGAATATGAGAAATTAGAATTCATGTGCGGCCCGGGCAGTGGCTCAATGCTATAATTCCAGCACTTTGGGAAACTGAGGCAAGAAGATCACTTGATGCCAAGTTTGCGACCAGCCTGGGCAACATAGTGAGATATTATCGCTACAAAAAATAAAAAAATTAGCTGGGCATAATGGCACAGGCCCTGTAGTCCTAGCTACTTGGGAGGCTGAGATGGGAGGAACCCTTGAGCCCAGTAATAGGGCCACTTCATTCCAACCTAGGTGACCTTGTCTCTACAAACCTAAAAAAAAAAAAAAAAAAAATGGGAGCAAGAATGAGAGTCAAGCATTAGAGATAATCTAGGTATTTGCTAAAAAATTCTTGCAGTGGCCATGAAATTCAACAGGTATTTTTAAAAATTGGTGACCAAATTGTATTCATTCTAGTAACATGGGCTGATTTTACATTATAACAATTAGTCAATGAAATTCACATTAACAGATTGAGGAAATATTATGATCATTTGAGTAAGTGCAGAAAATGCGTTTGATAAAAGTTAATGTGTATACGTGACAAATGTTTTAGTAACATAGAGATAAAATAATATCGTTAACTTTATGAAAGGTTTTGGTAAAATCTCCTACAAATTGAATTTAGAGCATTCTGAAGGGTGAAATATTCTAAATGATGAAATATTGAAGCTAATCTTTTACAATCAGGAATAAATTAAATATCCTCAATATCAAATTTGTTATCTTAGTTAGCCTAGGAAGGGGAAAATAAAGGATAAGAAATAAAGAAGGAGAGTTGTGAGGGTATGTGCCTATAGACAAGCTACTGGGGAGGCTGAGGCAGGAGGAACACTTGATCCCAGGAGTTCCCATCCAACCTGGGCAGAATATAGAGATCCTGTCTTCTTTAAAAAAATATGAGGGGTGGCACCTGTGGCTCAAAGGAATAGGGCACCCGCCCCATATACCGGAGGTGACGGAGTTAAACCCAACCTTGGCCAAAAAAAATGAGATGAAGGAATAAAAACTTACAAATGTGTAAATAGAAAAGCCACGTGAATTTACATGTGAGTGGTTATTAAGTAATGTTTTCTAGATAATCATTTTTAAAAATGCAGAGTTTCTACATAGGAACAGATGATAAGGCTAATTTTTTTTTTTTTTTTTTTTTTTTGAGACAGAGCCTCAAGCTGTCACCTTGGATAGAGTGCACTGACATCACAGCTCACAGCAACCTCCAATTCCTGGGCTCAAGCGAGTCTCTTACCTCTGCCTCCCAAGTAGCTGGGACTACAGACACCAGCCACAACGCCCAGCCATTTTTTTTTTGGTTGCAGCCGTCATTGTTGTTTGGCGGTCCCGGGCTGGATACGAACCTGCCAGCTCAGGTGTACGTGGCTGGCGCCTTAGCCCATTGAGCCACAGGCGCTGAGCCTAATTTTTTTTTTTAAATAAGGCTAACTTTTAAGAATTCATTTTCTAATAGTCTAAAACAATCAAGAACCTATATATTATCTTTGGCTGTCATAACAAAATGTTATAAAATTTGGCAATTTAAAATAAGACAGTTTTATTTATGCAGATTGGAAGTTCAGGTGAGCTCAGCTGCTTTCTGTGCTTCAAGTCTCAAGAGGTTTAAACCAAAATTGCTGGACACCAAATTGTACTCGAATATGTATTTGTGGCCTATCATTAAATAAGTCAACTGATTGGCAATTAAAAAAAAATTGTTGGACATACTGGGCTCTTATCTGCAGCTTATGTACAGGAATCATTTTCATTCAGATTACTTGCAAAATTCACTCCCTTTTGGTTAAGTGGAGGGCTGAAATCCCCTATTTCCTTTCACCTGTCAGCCTCCAGATAGTCTTTTTAGCATCTTAAGGCCACCTGCATTTCTTTTTTCTTTTGAGACCAGAGTCTCACTATGTGGCCCTCAATAGAGTGCTGGAGCGTCACAGCTAATAGCAACCTCAAACTATTAGGCTTAAGTGATTCTCTTGCTTTAGCTCCCTAGAAGTTGGGACTACAGGCACCTGCCACAAAACCCAGCTAGTAAGACTGTGTCTCTAGCAAAAATACAAACAAAATATAAAATTTGGGCGGCGCCTGTGGCTCAGCAAGTAGGGCGCCGGCCCCATATACCAAAGGTGGCGGGTTCAAACCTGGCCTCGGCCGAACCGCAAAACAGAATAATAGCCGGACGTTGTGGCAGGCGTCTATAATCCCAGCTACTCGGGAAGCTGAGGCAAGAGAATTACTTAAGCTCAAGAGTTTGAGGTTGCTGTGAGCTGTGATGCCATAGCACTCTATCGAGGGCGACATAGTGAGATTCTGTCTCTACAAAAAAAAAAATAATAAAATTTATATGGAAGTGTAATGGACAAGGAACTGAACAAACTTGTAAAGGCAAACTGACATATGTTCATAGTTTAAATATGTAAGATAAACTATAGAAATGGAATAGAAAGGCTCGGTGCCTGTAGCTCAGTGTTTAGGGTACCGGCCACATACACCAGGGGGTTCAAACCCTCCCAGGCCTGCTAAACAACAATGACAACAACAACAACTAAAATAGCCGGGTGTTGTGGCGGGCACCTGTAGTCCCAGCTACACAGGAGGCTGAAGCAAGAGAATTACTTAAGCCCAAGAGTTTGAGGTTGCTGTGAGCTGTGATGCCATAGCACTCTATCAAGGGCAACATAGTGAGACTCTGTCTCAAAAAAAAAAAAAAGAAATGAAATGTAATAAAAAGTCAACAAATAGACTGGACATGATGCCTGTAATCCTAGCACTCTGAGAGGCTAAAGCAGATGAATTATTCGAGCTCACAGGGTCAAGACCAGCCTGAATGAGAGTGAGACCTCATCTCTAGAAATAGCTGGGCATAGTAGTAGGCCCCAGTAGTCTTAGCTACTTGGGAGAGTGAGGCAAGAGAATCACTTGAGCCCAAGAGTTTGAGGTTTCTGTGAGCTATGACACCATGGCGCTCTACAAAGGGCAACAAAGTGAGACTCTGTCTCAAAAAAAAAAAGTCCACAAATAGTCTCATGCATATGTGCACATTTACATTATTCAATGACGGGCACAGTTAAATATCAGTGAGAATGGAGATATTATTTTTCACATGCAGTGCTAGAAACGTTATGTGAGAACAATTATAGACCTTGTCAGGCAAATATCTATCCCATTGGAGGTAAAAATATGAACCTCTTAAGATATAACAGTAAATATCTTCATGCTCTCAGTTAGGAAAGGATTTTTTTTTTTTAAAGGCTAGCTGAGAAGCAGTGGAAGTGGAAAAGGAACAATGGAATCTGTGACTGGTTATGAACAATTAGTTGTAAACACTACTACACTTGGACCAGCCAAAAGATTTCTCAAGGACACAAAAAGGAAAATCTTAGAGGATAAAATTGATAACACAGGATAAAATTGATGACACAAATAATTGTCATTACAACATCCAAAAGAGTGTAAGCATAGTTCACAAAGTAAGAAAAAGTGGTTTCCATTCATGATTCAGTGTCTTGTAAAATAAATTCGTAATGAAGTGCAGATTAATAAAGAGATTCAGTAGAATTGAGGTAGTGGATATCCCAATTACCCTGGTCTGATCACTTCACATTGTACACAGGTATTAAAAAAGCACATGTACCCAAAAAATATGTGCAAAGGAAAGCTTAAAAAAAAAATCCCCAAACTGGAAACAGCCTAGGCATTAAGAATGTCTATAAGCTGAGTGTAATTGTGTATAACTGTAGTTTTAACTATGCAGGAGGCTGAGGTGGTATGATCCCTTTAGCCTCTTGAGCCTATAGTATACAATGGTTGAACCTGTGAATGGCCATTGTCTATGAAACAGTAAGTATTTGCAACTGTTCAAAAAAAAAATATTCCATACAAGACTAGAAGTATGGAGAGGAATGGAAGAATTCAAGAATTCATATTCAAGAAATATAAAAGTAGTATAAACAAGACTTACTAATGTGAAGGAGGAGGAATCTATCCATGCCAATGTTTAGGATCTCATGGCACCAATTACCAAGCTAGGAATCATAGACCAACCAAGGTGTTATTTTGTTTTAGGAGAAGAGGAGCTAGAGAAGAGGATTTTGAATTGGGAAATAAATTTTGTTCCGGGCATATTGATATTTTTTTTCTTTTTTTGAGACAGAGTCTCACTGTGTCACCCTTGGCAGAGTGCTGTGGCATCACAGCTCACAGCAACCTCAAACTCTTGGGCTTAAGTGATTCTCTTGCCTCAGCCTCCCAAGTAGCTGGAACTGAGGCACCCTCCACAACACCCAGCTATTTTTTTGTCGTCGTTGTCATTGTGGTTTAGCAGGCCCTGGCACAGTTCGAACCCACCAGCTACAATGCATGTGGCCAGTGCCCTAACAACTGAAATATGGGTGCCGAGCCAGGGGCATGTTGAATTATAAGGAGTCGGTGACAAATATGACAAAATATCCCAGGAGGCAATTATATACATCTATATCTGAAAATTTGGGTCAAGATCTAGTCTAGAAATAAAGATTTGGGATTCAATAGCAGACAGTAATGAATGAAGCCCCGAGTAGATAAGATTGACTAGGGAGAAGAGTAAGAATATGGAGGTCTGAAGTCATAAGCCTAGGAATTGCTAGCATTCAAGGAACATGCAGAAGGAAAACGTGTAAATCTAATTGAAAAATAATGACTAGAGAAGTAGGAGGAAAATCAAGAAAATGCATTATAATGGGAAGCCACTAATTTTCAGGAAGTGCAAAAGAAAGCAATTTTGGAACTTGTCCTGGAATGGCTTTGGTCGTATAAAGTCTGATAATTAAGTTTGAGAACTTATCCTAGAAAAAGTGCTTTGCCAACTCTTTTTTCTTACTTTCATTCTACTTACACCTTTATAAGAGGATTTCTTATAGACAACATATAACTTGGTGTTACTAAATTTTAATTTTTTTTATTCCTCTGTTGTTCCTCTTGTGCTCTTTTGGGTTAATCTTATAACCTACAGAAATAAAATTCTATTACCAACCCTTCCAACTTCTGTGCTATTATCATATCCTTTAATATATATTCTGCATCCATTGTAAAATGTCATTTTTATTTAAGTTGTCTGCTATCTTTTAAGAAATTTGTAAAAATAAAAAACACATTATTTTATATTTACCCTATTTATTTCTTTGTTTAATAATGCTGAAGAGCATTTTTTTTTTTTTTTTTTTTTTTTTTGTGGAGACAGAGTCTCACTCTATCGCCCTCGGTAGAGTATTGTGGAGTCAGAGCTCACAGCAACCTCCAGCTCTTGGGTTAAGCGATTCTCTTGCTTCAGCCTCCCAAGTAGCTGGGACTACAGGCGCCTGCTACAGTGCCCGGCTAATTTTTGATGCAGTTCTGCCGGGGCCAGGTTTGAACCCGCAGCCCTTGGTATATGGGGTTGGCGCCCTACTCTTTGAGCCACAGGGCGCCACCCTGAAGAGCATTTTTTAATGATCTCTTTTAGTGGAGGGCTGCTGGCAACAAGTCATCTTAGCCCTTGCTTACCTGATAATGCCTTCATTTCACATCAATTTTTTTTTTTTTTTTTTTTTGAGACAGATTCTCTGTTGCCTTGCTTATAGAGTATAATGATGTCATCACAGCTCACTGCAACCTCAAACTCCCAGACTCAGGCAATCAATCCTATTGCCTCTGCCTCTTGAGTAGTTAGGACTATAGGCTTGCCCCACCACACCCAGCTAATTTTTTCTGTTTTTAGTAGGGAAGCGGATTTCACTCTTGCTCAGGCGAATTTTGAATTCCTGACCTCTACAGAGTCTCCTGCTTTGGCTTTCCAGAGTGCTAGGTATTTTCCCTTAAGTTTTTGGTGAATCTTTACTAGATATGAAATATGGATTGACTGTTTTTCCTTTTGTCATTTTTAAGATGATATTCTAGCCTTTACTATTTCTCTTCAGATGTTAGCCATTATTTGTATCCTTATTCCTTTGTATGTAGTATGCCTTTTTTTCTCCTTTGGCTGCTTTTAAGATTGTCACTTTAGGCCTGGCGCCTGTGGCTCAGCGGGCGAAAGCACCAGCCATGTACATCTGAGCTGGCAGGTTTGAATCCAGCCCTGATCTGCCAAGCAACAATGATGGCTGCAAACAAAAAATGGCCGGGCATTGTGTAGACCCCTGCAGTCCCAGCTGCTTGGGAGGCGGAGGCAAGAGACTCGCTTGAGCCTAGGAATTGGAGGTTGCTAGGAGCTGTGATGCCACGGCACTCTATCCAGGGTGACAGCTTGAGGCTCTGTCTAAAAAAAAAAGATTGTGACTTTATCTTTGATTTTCAGAAACTCTTGAACCAGAAATTTGATTTTTTTCATCGAATTTGAGAAAATTTTAACCATTATTTCTTGATATATATAGTTTTTGTTCCTTGCTCATTTTTTTTACTTTGGAATTTAAATTTCATGTGTGTTATACTATTGGATAATGTTTCATAGATCCTTTGGGTCTGTTTTCTTAAATCTTTACTTTTCTATGTTCTATAGATTGGACTATGTTTATCAATCTATCTTAAAGTTCACTAACTTTTGTCTACCATTTCCACTCTAAGCCCATAGAAGGATAAATTTTTTATTTCTACAATTTCCTTACTTTACAGAACTTTTCTTCTGTGATTCCCTATCTATTCACTCATTGGACCATGTTTTCCTTCTATGTTTCTTCAAACACATTTGTGATAATTGCCTTGAAGTCCTTGTTTTAAAAACTAACATTTGAGGCTCGGCGCCTGTGGCTCAGCGGGCTAAGGCGCCAGCCATGTAAACCTGAGCTGGCGGGTTCGAATCCAGCCTGGGCCCGCCAACCAACAATGACGGCTGCAACCCAAACAAAAATAGCTGGGCGTTGTGGCGGGCGCC
>CAUYON010152076.1:0-16287 GCA_963573935.1 Arctocebus calabarensis | reverse complement strand
TAAAAGTGTTCCCTTCTCTCCACATCCACGCCAGCATCTGCAGTTTTGAGATTTTGTGATGTGGACCATTCTCACTGGAGTAGATGGTATCTCAGGGTGGTTTTGATTTGCATTTCTCTAATAATTAGAGATGATGAGCATTTTTTTCGTATGTTTTTTAGCCACCTTGTAATTAGTTTTAAGTGAAGAGAAGTCAAAGATTTTAAGGAAAAAACTTCTGCTTCTTCCTCATAAAACATGATACATTTTAAAATTTCAGAACATACAAACAAAAGACAATGAAAAAGAAACATCTACTAGTCATAGCATCCAGAGATAACTAATGTTCATATCTGTTAAACTTCCAGTCCTTTATCTATGCATATAAACAGATATTTTTAATTCTGTTAAAACAATTATAGATACTTATAGATCATCATCTTTAATAGCTACACAATATTCTAAGAGATGGATGTTTCATATTTTATCTTCTACATTAAACATTGTTTCTAATTTTCCCATTGTAAATATTAATAGTGAAGAGATAAACGTGTGTATGTTCACATTTGTCCAGTTATTTCATCAGGATGTACCTCTGGGAGTCAGTCAAAGTTTGAATGTTTTGAGGCCTTTGTCTGCTATTTGTCAAGTTTAGAAAGTCTGTACCTACATGTGCAGCAACCACTGTGTACGAGTGTGTGTTTCCCACACCTTTGTCAAGGCATTATCATTTTTAGCATTTGCCTAGTAGAAAGCAAAAGATACTACTTTTTCTAATAGTAGGATTGAACTTTTTTCTTTAACAGCTTTGAGGGATAATTTACATAAAATTCAGCCTATGTAAGTATACAATTCAAAGATAGTACATAGTGTGTAACCAGCACAATACACTTTTAGAACATTTCTATCTCCCTAGAACAGTGCTTTTCAAGTGGTGGGTCGTGGCACACTGGTTTCCATGAGATGATCTTAGGTGAGCTGCAAAAATTTTTAAAGATCATTAATTAAATTATTTTCTTACAAAGTGCAAAGCACAGCAGATATTTTTTTTTGGGATCAAAATTTAAGTGTGCCGTGGAAGTTTATAGTGTGCCATGAGATAAAAAAGGTTGAAAAACCCTGCTCTGGAACATTCCCCCATGCCCATTTACAGTTAATCTCTGCTCCCACTTCCAGTCCCAGGAACACTGTTTTGCTTTCTGTTCTGTAAATTTGCCTTTTCTAAACATTTCACATAAATAGAAGCATACAGTATGCTGTCTTTTGCATCTGGTTTCTTTCACTTAGCATCATGTTTTGCGGTATATCCAAGTTGTAGCATGTACAGCCTTTCTTTGCTGTACTCCCCACCTCTTCATGTTTATTTGCAGTTTTCGCTCTCTTGCAGAGGCCCATGTTTCTGCTGGGGCATTGAAGGATTTTACAGAGGAGAAATATGACCAGTTTCATGTTCCATGAAGAGAGTTCCGGCAGCATGGACTCTATCTTTGCATTGCCAAATCCAGTAAAATCAGTAAAAGTGTGCTGCCCTGGATGGGGCTATTTCTATCTGCAAAAAAAGGACTATAATATAGCACTGAGGAGTAAATGAGATTATTTGTTTGAATCACGTTTGAGTTTCCTCTCCTCGAGGAGCATCAGAAATTATATTTTCTAAAAAATTTCTCAGGATAATCCTTAAAAGTTGGTATTACTTTAGTGTAGTACAGAAATAGATCTTTTCCAGAACAAGATGTCTCCAGAATAGATGTTGCCTTCCTCTAATGTTGCTCTGGGTAGCTTGTTTTCTGCATGAAGAGCCCTTAAAAGGTCCCTTATCCATATGATAGCCTTCAAAATACTGATAACCTTCAAAAGTAAATGGTATCTTTTTTTTTTTTTTTTTCAGTTTCTGGCTGGGGCTGGGTTTGAACCCACCTCCGGAATATGGGGTGGTGCCCTACTCCTTTGAGCCACAGGCACTGCCCTTGGTATTCTTTAACTTTTTATCTCCAAAAATATTAAAACAAACAAACAAACAAAACGAATAGCCTGACAGACCCATCTTTAGGTAAAAACTCTCCCATCTAAGATAGAAAAAAAATGTCCTATTTTGATCCCAATTTGTACTCCATGCTACTTTGCTAAATCCAGCTTGACTTCTAAAAATCAAAAGCATAGGTTTGGTAAATGTTGCAGTTCTTTTTTTTTTTTTTTTTTTGCTTCATCAGCCGAAACAGCAGAAGGTATGATTTATTGTATACTGGTTACACTCAGCCACAAGCGAGAACAGAACAAGTCCAGGATGTCAGGTCCAGGGCAAGGGACCAATAGGACTGTTTTGGTGTTAGCAAGGTGGGTCTCTTAGGGGTGGGCTTGGTGATGGGATGGCGATGAGGTCTTAGATCCACTGGGAGCCAAGTTCCAGACAGTAGTATGCAGTCCAGCAGCTTGTACTAGCCTCCTTAGCCTCTGGTATCCCATGTTCCTTCTCTCATGGCGTTCATGAGAAATGTTGCAGTTCTTAAAAGTAGAGGGGAAACTCAAAGCTTGACATATCAAACAGGGTGCCTGAACTCTTCCTCATTACTCCTCCCACTACCTTTTAATACTCCCTACCATCGCCCGGTCCAGAGTGGTTTGTGATAATTTACCTTATTGCCCAAAAAGCTAAAGTCAGGGTGCCTCACTAGTATGGGCTCCTAATTTTGTATGCTTTTCCTTAAAAAGGGAACCTATATAAACTTCAAGCCCCACAAAATCTGGATCTGCTCCCCGGGTGACCAAGGATCTCTCTTCTCCCTTCTAAAGGTCCTTTGTAGAAAGATAATTTCATGGAATGACTGTAAATATATTTCTACAAGTCTTCTTTTCCATGATTCATTTATTTATTGAGAGAGACAGGGTCTTGTTCTATTGCCCAGACTGGAGTGTGGTGGCATCATCATAGCTCACAGCAACCTCAATGTCCTGGCATCTAGTGATCCTCCCACCTCAGCCTCCCAAGTGGCTGAGACTAGAGCCATGTATCACTACTCCCAGCTACCTCTTTTTTTTTTTTTTTTTTCTACAGAGACAGGGTCTTGCTATGTTAGCTACCCTTCATGATTTATTCTAGACATCTTATTAGAAAAATTTGTTATGCAAATAATAAAGTAACAACATAAATGATTCACTCAGAATCCCCAACAGGTCACTCACACTCATTCTTCCATGGTGCCTTCCAGCCTTTGCCCACATAATTTATATAGTTATAATTAACCTAGGATTTTAAAAAGTTTTACCCTGATAAACAAGGTTTACTTTACATAGCCCATTTATTGCACCTCTGTCCTATACTAATCTTACCAAAACATGTGTATGATGTGGCTATATCATATCATTCACAACAAGACACAACAAGAGGAAAGGGCAACAGCCGGGCACTTGGGTGGCACCAGGGGCAGATGACCCAGCTGCTGGTGCATAGGAAGGTGGGCAGAGGATGCTAAACTCTCAGGGACACATCTGGCTTGTTTGTCACTGTATGCACATGCTTAGTATCCAGTAGGTAGCTAAATATTACTGAGTGACTAATCTTGAACCAGACTGGCCCAATTTTGTTTTGCTTTGGTGGAGGTGGGGTACAGAATAAAATCCTAGAAAAGAGCAATCAAGTTATTGTTTTCCATTAGAGTAGAATCCTGACTAGTTACTTGATTAAACAGGTGTATATCGAGTGGCTGCTATGACCAAACAGAACCAGATCGATTGAAATCAAGAGACAGACAAAGGAAGAAAAATCTGGAGCATGAGCTCTTTCCTATCCCCATCCCAGGCCTATATTTTATGGCTTGAGATAAATAACGAGCAGATAAGTTTTTAATCTTTTAAAAATATTTACACTTATTTTATCTTTGCAGAAGAAGTAGGAAATAGAAAAAAATGATACAGGGGAAATATTAGTTAGAGAAGGCAGAAAATTAGAACTCTATTTCTTAAGTGGCTCTGGAACATTGTGACAATAAGCTCTTTGGCAGAAACTGGCTACACTTATCTGCTATCACTTTCACTCTGAATCTTCATAGAGAGAGAAGTTACAACAGTATATTGTCCTAAGTGATGGTCATTTTAAGTCCCTTGTGACCTGATGTGAGACACTATCGTAAAGTCACTTGAGAAGTTTGACCCTGCAAAAGAAGGAACCCAGCTTCTTCCTGTCTGGAGGGCCAGTGCTACCAGGCAATAACATTTCCCAGCAAAATTCAATTAAACAAATCCCAGACTTGTTTTTCTTCAAAACAATTTTTATTTAATTTCTTCTTTTATATAAAAGACAACAAATTACATCTTAGAAAATAATGTTTAGGTTATGAGGTTCCAGTCAGGGCTGTTTTGCAATAATGTGTTTATATAATCAGAAGTGAAGTCGGCAGTCAACTGTAAAACAGGCCAGCCAGGCCAGCTTGTGTGCACGTGGAGGATTCATTTCACTCCGGACTAATGTAACATTCTATTGTTTAAGTGTCAACTAGATTTGGATTTGGTTTTGGACATTCAAATTGGGAAGAAACTGAGTTAAAACAAAACAAAACCCCACTACCAGAGTCTACAAAGCAATAGGGTACTAATTTATAAAGAAAACAGCATCAATATTTTCTGCTCTTTTCAATGAGATCAAACATTTGACATTTTTAATACTGACATCTAAATAAGTCAAGTTGTTGCAGAGAAAATTCTATAGAATTTCTGTTTCTATCACCCAATGTATCACTAATTATTTCCTCTATTAATTATTTGTGCTTTGCTGTCCAAGGTTCATAGAAATAAATACAGTGTGTTCAAAATACAAAGAGAAGAAACGGCAGACAGCAGTTACACACATCTCATAAAACTTATTTTCAAGACAATTTACCAAAACAAAAGTAAATACAGATAACATATGATCCTATATATTGATAAACATACCAAATATTTAAATTTTGGACAGTTATTAGAAGGGACCTGAGAACAGGTCTTTACTGCTTTACCACTTAGCTTCCTTTATCAGCCCTCCCTGAGGACTGGACCTGAAAGGAATCTATTTTTTTTTCCTGTAATAGTCCTCCGCATAAACCATCTTGTATCACAGTTAATTATGTGCATAGTTCCTTTACTAGATTAAAATTTCATTTAAGATATGAACAATGTCTTACACATATTTATCTCCTCCAAGAGAATGAACATTGTAGTTTACTCAATTATTTATGGAGCTAGATAAGTTAAAACATAAGTAAAAAATTTTCCCAGTGAACTCCAAGTAGAAACCGAAAACTCTTCTATTCTGAGAGTTAGTAGTGGCACTGTATCTGTAAAATATACTTAATGTAAATAAAATATTTCCCTTTTTATGGACAAATTTCCATAGGCTTTCTAATGAAGATCTCTCTAAACAGCACATTTAAAATTTGATAATGTGCTCCAGTGTGTGTCAAATAAGCTAAATTCAAAGCAACTAGGGTTAACCACATCTAAGCAAGAAGTGAAAAAAATTTAATTAGAAAATTCAAAGAGGTAACAGTAGAGAAAGTCTAAACTTAATTGTAATGTGAATAACCGAGTAACTTCAAAACTCATCCTTCTAATGTGTGGGCCAGGACATATACCTTTACTTACAAAGAATTCTCTGACCAAGCCAAGTTAACAGCCTGAAGGTAATCTCATGAAGGCAAAGTTATTTACATAAGTCTCACATAAGATTTTAGAAGTTCCAAATTATCAAGTCTTTTTAAAGAAAACAAAAGCAAAGATCCATGTTGCTTTTTAGTTTGGTAAACAATACACTCATTGTCATGTTCACTTTGTTCGTTAAATGAACAATACATAAAATCATTTTTTCCATTTGTTAAAACATTCAAGTGTATTATTGAAAAGAGGCAATGAAAACTTTTTTGAGACAGAGCCTCAAGCTGTCACCCTGGATAGAGTGCTGTAGCATCACAGCTCACAGCAATCTCTAATTCCTGGGCTCAAGTGAGTTTCTTGCCTCCGCCTCCCAAGTAGCTGGAACTATAGGCACCTGCCACAACGGCTGGCCATTTTTTGGTTGCAGCCGTCATTATTGTTTGTTCGGCCTGGATTCGAACCCGCCAGCTCAGGTGTACGTAGCTGGCACCTTAGCCTGTTAAGCCACAGGTGCCGAGCCGGGCAATGAAAACTTTGTTTCCAAGGGAGGTAACTAGGGATCAATAGGGATTAAACCTTGAAGATCTCTCAAAGTGCTACCTAGTTTTTGAATCCTATGTCTCTTAACTGAACAAGACTGATGTCATCATAAAGAGTTAGGGGTCCTCAAGCACAGACACTTTTCTCCACTCCTTTTCTGGGAGAGGTTAATACAGCGATCCAGACACCACTAGTTGTTTCTCCTAACAAAAACTTTCTAGACTTATCTCCATTAATGTAACTGAGTTCAAAGGCTATTAAGGCTATTAGCTGCACATTACGGTTTATAGAGAGGAAGTCGTATAATGTTTGAGACTGACTTTAACATTTTTCAGTGGAAAAGAATACCAAGATATAGGTGAAGCAACGGCAGCAAAGTTTTATAATTACTGATTTAGGGGATGGGTATCTGGGTGTTTAATATATTATTCTCTCTACTTTTGTGCCAGCTTGAGAATTTTCAAAATGAGATTTTTTAAAAAGGAGCTTTAGGAAATACAGCTAATCCTTAATATAGGTCTATGGTTCCATGATCAGGATAGACACTTTCGCTTAAAGAAGATAAGCCTGGTCTTAAATCTAGAGCTCCCTCACTAGGTTTAAAAAACCATGTCACCCATCTTTCTCAAGGGAAGGAAATAACACAAATTTATATACTATCCTTAGACATGAGTATACATTTTTTTAACTTTTAGACTAAACTTTAGAGGAAAACAAATTTTTCAGAAAAGAAACATTGCCAACTTGCAGAACTGAGCTGAACACAGTGGCGGTACTATGTGGAAGACATGAATTTAGATTCTGGATTGGCTTTTAGTTTGGAAATAAAAAAGGGGAGAATGTCAATTCCTAGAATTCAGATTGCCTAATCCTTTTCTCAAATCTAAGGAGTTCTTATCGGATTTAACCCCCTGCTTGCCAGTCACAGAAGTAAGCAGATGGGTCTCCTTCTGGAGCTCATAAATCAAAATGAATCCTTCTCTGCAGAACAGAAACCACTTCCACCCCCGGAAGATAACAGGATATCCTGGGTTGAAACCTCTCCCTTGTTGGCCCCTACTCTCCTGTGGGACTCATTGGTCCCTCTCTGACATGCTTTCCCTACTGGCCTGTCACAACAGCAATGCTCAGAGATCCAAAAAGGAAAAGAATGCCAAAGTCTAAATGAACAATCATTTTTTGTTCCTCTGCAAAATCTGACTTGGGAACTGTGATTTTGACCTAAGCCAGTGGTACCGAATTACAAATAAAAGAGAAGTCAGACAACAACAAACTCTCCTACTTTATTTTGTATGTTTCAAGACCATGGGACCAATACTGACATTGTTTTTTTTTCCTTTTTTGTTTCAAATAGAGATTTAAGACATAGCTAAGATTTCACTCTATTGACAATGATACCATGGCAACATCTTTAAAAAAATGAGGTATTTGGTTTACTGTCCCAAATAGTAGAGGTTTGGACAAACAGCAGAAATCATCTAGCAAGTATGAAAATGAAAGTGAATACACTGAAACAGAAAACAGAAACAGGATCTGGAAATATACTGTGTCTGCCGTGACACCCTGAGAATCTTTACTGTAGGCAAAATAAATCCGCCCACCTTATATTTCTAAAGCAAAAGCCAGTGTGACTTTTCCTAAAGGCCTACATTTGTATTCAGAAAAGACAGGAAGAATGAGGAGGTAAATGAATATGAGAAAGGCAAAGAAACTAAGATCATTCTTCTCACTCCTTTCCCCACCCACATCAAAAATACTTAGTGGACTACTATTTCTCTTGCTTTCAAATTATATTAGAAAACATTTAAAATTATGGCAACGACAACATTTACAATTAAATTTATATAGAACTGTGGTCAAGGTTCAAAATACCATGAAAGATCTTGAGAAAACAGTTGAAGATTTCACATAAAAAACTGAACGATCAGGTTAGCCAGACCCAAAATGATGATGAAAATGTGAAAGATTAATTTAGGCCATGTCAGACGCTCTTCATGGTAGAGAGAAATTATATAGATGAGAGATGGATATATGAATACAAAGGCCAGGCCGCACGCTGCTCCTGAATATCTGCAAAATAAAAGCTTTTGGGGTTAATATTCCTCTCACATTTTGCTTTTACTGATTTATCATTAAGGTAAACATAGTACAATTTAAATCCTCCATCTGGTATTGCAACGAAATTATTTTTGATTCATTTGTCATAGACATAACTCATTTGGTTTTAAAACTTAATTTTACTTGCTAAGTTAATATATTATTTCCTGCTCATCTTTATAACATCTGGTTGACAAAGACTTTATTCATTCCTCAAATCTCTACAGTTCCTCTATGTCTGAGTGATTGTGGCTACTTCCTCAAAAACATCTGGAGATAGGCTTCCTATCTTTGATCTTTTCTAAACTAATTATGCATTCTGAGTTTTGGGGGAGACCGCTAGCATCTGTTTAAAAATAAGAACAGATAGATGAGTGCCTCTGTGGCATTTAGCATAATTATCAAAGATAATAACAAAAATGCCTAATATGAGGCTGTGACAGAGAAATAAGTACTTTCTCCTCCTTTTCTGTATACTTGAGTTTCCTTGAAGAAGGGTTTAATGGGAATTTATAAGTCCTTTATATCCAGTAAGTATTAGGCTAACCTTTTCTCCTCTTGTTTCTTATTATTTTCTTACGGATCTTCAAACTGTGACTGAACCCTGCTGAAGAAACCAGATCATTCTATACCCGTTTCCCATGAGAATCTGAGGTTACAACTTTATTTCCATTCAATTCAACCTGTCACAATGTTTCTACGAAAAGGATATTAAGGAAAAAGCTATCTGGGATCTAAACTCATACTTTCTAACTATAATTGGCACCGAATTATGTTTTGGAGAAGAAATGGATTGAGGAAGCTAGAATATAGTCTTGACATATAAAAGACCTCCCAGGTAACCCCCAAGAAGTTATATATTACATATTAAAAATAGGACTTTTATTTGGATAAGGAGAAAGGAAATATAGTAGAATATGAGGAGGAAAGAAATGTGTCTGAGGCTATGGGATGACGTTGCTTCTAGAAACAGTTCTCCACTAGGAATAAGTAGAAATGGAAGCTAATGAGCACTTTAGCTGATACCAGGGAACTACATTTAAAAAAACACGGGAATTTCAT
The DNA here is from genome assembly GCA_963573935.1 of Arctocebus calabarensis. Taxonomy (NCBI): domain Eukaryota; kingdom Metazoa; phylum Chordata; class Mammalia; order Primates; family Lorisidae; genus Arctocebus; species Arctocebus calabarensis. The sequence continues at coordinate 6,987 of CAUYON010152076.1, read as the reverse complement.
ATAATTTAATTATACCAATAACAATTGCTCCAACAGGAAAAGCCTAAAAATAAGCAACATGCAAAAGGGCACAGTTTCTTTATAGGCAGTACCTTATGATCCCTCCTATGTTTGGGTAGAAACAGGCCATGACCACTCCAGCTCCCACAATAATTATATTAAGAATCAGCACGTGGACAATGCTAGAAGTTGACAGTTTGGAAGAAGAACAAAGAGAAAAATAGGCAAATTACAAAGCTTGACAAAATCATAGCAAAAACAGAAGGCAATACCACTCAATGTTAGTAATGAAACAATGACATTGGCATTTTTTGCAATTACATAAATAGGTTTATAGGCCAAACTGGTAATATGTATCAGAGTCCCCATTCTTTGATGAATAATTCCATTTGGAATATCTTAGGAAAATAATCAAAACCATGAAAAAATTGTATAAACATAAAGATATTGTACATCATGGACAAGATTTTTATCATCTTGGACATCATGATACAATAAGATATAACCTAGATACAGCTTAGATATAGAAAGTCAACAATTTACTTGACAGAACACATTAAAAATTATTAAAAATAAATTACCATTATTATCTAGATAGGTTAACAAATACCTAGGCAATTTTAAAAAAACTTAGCTAGATTTTCATCACACGGAAAAATTCTAAAAATTTGAAAAAACATCAGAAGGATAAATGCTGAAAAAGCAATAGTTATTGTGTTACAATTTTGAGATTTTGGATGATATTTCCTCTTTTGTATATTTAAAAACATTTTTTGTTTTTTTGAGACAGAGTCTCACTATGTTGCCCTTAGTAGAATGCGGTGGCGTCACAGCTCACAGCAACCTCATACTCTTGGGCTTAAGTGATTCTCTTGCCTCAAGCTCCCGAGTAGCTGGGACTACAGATGCCTGCCACAATGCCTGGCTATTTTTTGGCTGTAGTTGTCATTGTTGTTTGGCAGGCCCAGGCTGGATTCCAACCCGCCAGCTCTGGTGCGTGTTGCTGGCACCCCTAGCTGCTGAGCCACAGGCTCCGAGCCTAAGAGACTTTTTCTTTCTTTTTTTTTTTTTTTTTGAGACAGAATTTCACTATGTCGCCCACAGTGCCATGGTGTCACAGCTCACAGCAACCTCCAAACTCTCGGGCTTAAGTGATTCTCTTGCTTCAGCTTCCCAAATAGTTGGGACTACAGGTGCCTGCCACAATGCCCGGCCATTTTTTGTTGCAGTTGTCATTGTTGTTTAGCTGGCCTGGGCTGGGTTAGAACCCGCCAACATTGGTTTATGTGGCTGGCGCTGTAAACATTGTGCTACGGGTGCCGAGCCTACTTAAAATTTTTTTATGAAGTGTTTCTTTTACTTTTATAGTAGAAAAACATATTAAGGGAAAGGCAAAACAAGTAGGTTTTTATTTTTGAGATTTAACCACTGAAAGCTACTCTTTATTTACCATGAATAGAATATTTACTAAATATTTTAACTAGGTATTAATAATTCAAGGTTTGAGAATTTTAGATACAAAAGTAATATAGATAAAATTTGATGCTCAAGAAATAACTCCATTTCCCCAAGAAATGATTCTCAGATGCCAAATGTACAAATCAAAGCAACACTCAGCCTCAAATTACCAGAGGCTAATTAATCCCAGATACAGTTAACAGAAAGAAATCAAAAGAAGGAAAATTATTTACACAAACAAGCGGTCAGTCATACATCTTGATGAATTATAAAGGTATCAGGCTTCCGGATTTTACTATTTATCCAGAGACCCCAAACCTAAAATTACTTCAGAGCTTTGAGATACTGGTTGGTCCTTTGTTATTTCTGTATTGTAAGTGGAAACAACTTCATATATTTTCCAAAGCAGTGGCTCCCAAAGGGTGAACCCTGAGTTTCCCAACACTCTTTCAGGAAGTCCCTCAGTTAAAAATTATTTTCATAATAATTCAAGATATCATTTGCTCTGCAAAAGCAAATGGTGGGTAAACTGTTGGCCACTTAACATGGAGCTAAGCAGGTATACCAGCTGTATTCCATACTATATAATTTACTGCAGTACATTCTCAAAACAAACAAACAAATCAGCAAAGAATTCCTTGATAAAGAAGTAAAACTTATTAGTTCTATTAAATACATGCTTTGAATACACATCTCTTTAATATTCTGTGTGATCAAATGGGAAGCAGATAATAAATCACATCTGTTGTACTCTGAAGTACAGTGCAACGGTTGTTGTGAGGAAAAGTATTTCCTGGTAGAGCTGGAGGCTGACCCAGCTGTTTTTCCCAACAAACGTTATTTTTATTTGACATGCAGACAAACTATAGTCATTCAAACTTGGGTGTTTGACAGACATCTTCCAGAATATGAATATGAGCTTGTCACTTCAAGAGAAACAACTGGCAGTATTTGTTGCCAAAGATAAAATTTAAGCCTTCAAGTAAAAACTAGAATTTTGGAGAACTTGTATTTGCCACCCTGGCCTTGAAAGCTTTCCAATATTTAAAAATTTTTATAATGAAATTAGTGGGGATAAGAACAATGTGAGTTTTGATACTGTATGATGAAATGTGTCAACATTCAGAAGATCTGCAGAATTTCAGTGACCCAATATTTTCCAAATGACCAAATGTGACGTTACAAAATCATGCATAGGTAAAAGATCCAAACTGCAAGACAGACCAAAAGGTTTTAATGTAATCAACTTTCAGATTCCACTTTGTAACTAATGAGAAACTACCACTTATCAAGTTTTAACATAGTATCAAAGAAGAATATCCACAATTATCTGGAAAGGCTATTAAAAGTACCTCTTCTGGCTTGGCGCCTGTGGCTCAGCGGGCTAAGGCGCCAGCCATGTACACCAGAGCTGGCGGGTTCGAATCCAACCCAGGCCCGCCAAACAACAATGACGGCTGCAACCAAAAAGTGGCTGGGTGTTGTGGCGGGCACCTGTAGTCCCAGCTACTTGGGAGGCGGAGGCAAGAGACTCGCTTGAGCCCAGGAATTAGAGGTTGCTGTAAGCTGTGATGCCACAGCGCTCTATCCAGGTGACAGCTTGAGGCTCTGTCTCAAAAAAAAAAAAAAAAAAAAGTACCTCTTCTTTTTCCCAACTATGTATCTATGTGAGGCTGGATTTTCTTCTTCACATATTTAAATGAAAACAACATATTATAACATTGAATGCAGAAGCAGAGAGGATATACCAACCAATTACTAGTAAAGCAGATGTTAAAGAGTTTTGAAAGTAAGTTTTTCAAAAGCAGTTATTTTTCAAAAAATGTTTATATTAATAAATAATGGTTTTATTGATTTTTTAAACAAGTTAGCAAATACTTTGAAGTTCTCAGTTTTAGTTTTTCATATGTTAAATACTGACAGATATGCCCACATAAACAAAAGCCTCTTGGGGTCCTCAGTAAATCTTAAAAGAGTAAAAAGGGGTTCTGAGACCAAAAGGAAACTCCAAAGTATGCATGTTCTGTTGAGTACTTGTAACCGGGGTAACTGAGTGTATTCTTGGTGTTAGGGAAAGAAATATAATCTGAAAACATAAAAGAAATTACAGACTTTTTCCAAGAAGAAAAAACATTCTTCTAACAGACATCGTTCTGTAAAATAATGGCAGAAAATAGGAATAATGTGTTTGCCTAATGTATCTATGACTTCACTATATAGGTATTATATTGTGGTGAATATAAATACAGCACAGAGTATAACACAACAGAAGTCTTAAATTTACTGAACTCCAGTCTTCTAAATAAGCAATGTTAGAACTGTAGCTGCTGCTGTTATCAATGCTTGAGTCCTGGGAATTTTTGCTTTGTTTTAAGCTAACATATTTATAGCTAAAATTATTTACTGATGGGACAGACTATATCGGTTCACTTTAAACAAGAACTGATTAAGACCACTTGTTTAGTTGGTTACTATAAATGCAATTCCTGCCCCCCAAATTTTCTAAAAAAGCTTTCCTCATTTAAGAAAATTTATTTTCAATAAAATATAACTAGTAGCTAGGAATGGTGGCACATGTCTATATTCCAGCTAACTGGGAGACAGGGGGACTGCCTAAATTCAAGCCCAGGAATTCAAGCTTGCAGTGTCCTATGATTGTGCCACTGCACTCCAGCCTGGGTGACAAAGTGAAAACCTGTCTATAAAAAAAAAAAAAAAAAAAAGAACAAGGTATGTTTCACTAGGCTAAACCTATAATAAAACGCTAAACCTATAATAAAACTTAATGTACGAGTAAGAGTTAACCAGGGATTCCCCACAAGAAGGTTTCAGGGAAACCCTGAAATGACATGGAAATTTCTCTTGGATGACGGTAACCAGCTTTGAATATATTTTTGAAATGACTTACACTCTTCCATCACCAGTAAGAGGTTAAAAATTACAGCAGGCTCAGCACCTGTAGCTCAGTGGCTAGGGCACCAGCCACATACACTGGAGTTGGCGGGTTCGAACCCAGCCTGGGCCTGCCAAACAACAATAACAATTACAACCAAAAAACAGCTGGGCATTGTGGCGGGCACCTATAGTCCCAGCTACTTGGGAGGCTGAGGCAAGAGAATCACTTAAGCCCAAGAGTATGAGGTTGCTGTGAGCAGTGATGCCACAGCACTCTACCGAGGGAGACATAGTGAGACTCTGTCTCAAAAAAAAATTATAGCAGGAATTTAAACTCATTATATAACAAATAAGAATTTAAACTGGTAGATCTCACTTCAATTCTAAACAACTGAACATTCATGTAAAAATGCACAAATATTAATAAATATACAAATAAGTATCAGTGGCCAATAATTAGAAGCATTGCTTCTCCTTAGCTACACATTGCTCGTGCAGGTGCTATCCACTATAAACTTCTTGGCAATATGTAAATTAATAGCAACTAAATCGTAAAGATAAATATAACTGGTATCAGTGCTACAATGATTAACTGTATTAGAAGGAATGAACTTTATCATTCCAGATAAGGGGATGTCTTCTATTTTTAAAGCTCTTCAGGGAAAAGGACACCAATGCTCTATTCTTAGTAACAATTTTCATCAGGCACATTTTTTATAGCAAAATGATCGGTTACACTGTAAACTAACCTGCTTGCACAGTCATTTGTTGCTTACACATCTTGCTGGTCAAGAGAAGAGCCCTTACCTAGGATAAATGTCGCTAAAGATATGGCCCAACAACTGCACACGAGCCAAGTAGCCTAGGAGTGGGTATACAGTCATCATCTGGAACAGCAGGAATATCCTTGCAATGAAGGACAGGGTGTCACCGCTGGGGAAGTTGTCCAAAAAATTCTAATCCAAGAAAGATAACAAGGCAATGTTAAAAGTCACATTTAGTACATACAAATTTATAAAATGGACTGTTTTCTGCTAATTTTGCATATAGGTACTACTCAAACTGTGGTGTGTGGACTGTTACCCAACCACAAACTGCCTGTTAACTATTTTTATGCTGTAAGTACAGAAATTGAAAGTAAGTCTTTATGGAAATTTGAAATTTGCCACATTTATCCTGTTTTACAAAAGTATCAGTTGGTAATCTATTCGACATTAAAACAACAACAAGGCTCGGTGCCTGTGGCTCAATGGCTAAGGGGCCAGCCACGTACACCTGAACTGGAGGGTTCAAATCCAGCCTGGGCCCGCCAAACAATGACGGCTGCAACAAAAAAATGGCCGGGCGTTGTGGCGGGCGCCTGTAGTCCCAGCTACTTGGGAGGCAGAGGCAGGAGACTCGCTTGAGCCCAGGAATTGGAGGTTGCTGGGGGTGAGCTGTGATGCCACAGCACTCTACCCAGGGTGACAGCTTGAGGCTCTATCTCAAAAAAACAAAAACACAACAACAAAGGAAATCTTGTCCTTCACTACAGATAGATCAAGTGGCACTGCTTTATATGGGTCAAGCACAATAACCAAATATGTTACAAAGATTTAAAGGGCTAATTACATTTAATGTTACATTTTGCCCTCACTAGCTCTCTTGCTTTTGCTCCTCTGAGGCCTTGCAGTACTTTCAAAGTATAGATTACAGAATCAGCTGAGAGAATTTTTACTTTTCCTTTCAAATACAAATGATTCTTTCATTTTAGTTTGGTATCATAACCCTTTCTCCATTTTAGTTTGGTATCTAAAAACAAAATAAAAAGCTAACTGCTCAGAATTTTTATTTTTCCTTTCAAATACAAATACCACAAATATTCCTATTCCCAAGGGAGTGAACTTTAGATGGAATTGTTCATCTCAAGGAAATTATCTGCAAACATCTGGCTGCCAAAGAACTTCTGGAATCAAGGAAATCAAGAGAATAAGAATATTTCAAGCTGGGCAGCTCCTGTGGCTCAGCGAGTAGGGCGCCGGCCCCATATACCGAAGGTGGCGGGTTCAAGCCCGGCCTTGGCCGAACTGCAAAAAAACAAAAAAATAGCCGGGTGCTGTGGCCGGCGCCTGTAGTCCCAGCAACTAGGGAGGCTGAGGCAAGAGAATCGCTTAAGCCCAAAGAGCTGGAGGTTGCTGTGAGCAGTGTGACGCCATGGCACTCTACCCAGGGGGATAAAGTGAGACTCTGTCTATACAAAAAAAAAAAAAAGAATATTTCAAGCTATCCTAACACAAGTAACTCAAACTTATTTCTCTCATAAAGATGAGAATACTACTAACACTGTTTGGCTGAAATAACCATTATACACATAAATCAGCAGTAATAAATCACATTGCATATTCAACTATGCTCTATTAGAAAAATTTCTTCTGACTAAAAAGTCACTGGTGAACTTTTATAAGAATTTCTTCAGTCACATTTAAGTATAGACTATTCTATTCCTAAGATTTTTTTTTTTTTTTTTATTGTTGGGGATTCATTGAGGGTACAAGAAACCATTTTACACTGGTTGCATTTGTTAGGAAAAGACCCTCTTACAATCGTGTTTTGCCCCCAAAAGGTGTGGCACACACCAAGACCCCAAGACCCCAC
>CAUYON010152071.1:0-21282 GCA_963573935.1 Arctocebus calabarensis | reverse complement strand
AGTCTCCATATTTTTTAATGGCTGAATAGTATTCCATGGTGTACATATACCACAGCTTGTTAATCCATTCCTGGGTTGGTGGGCATTTAGGTTGTTTCCACATTTTGACGATAAATAGTCTAGTGCAAACATCCTTATGGTTAAATGCTGGTGTGGATGAGCAGATAAGAGGACACTTTCACACTGCTGGTGGGACTGCAAACTAATACAACCTTTTTGGAAGAAAGTATAGAGAACCCTCAAGGAACTCAAACTAGACCTCCCCTTTGATCCTGTAATCCCATTACTAAGCATCTACCCAGATGAATTCTATTTTCATAAGGACCCTTCGGTCTTTTGAGGGGGAAATGGTGGGAAATGGAATGGAGAGCTAGTTTCTGTAACGTGGTGATGCAAAACTTTGAGGAAGGGTTTCATCACCATGTCACAGAAAAAGGCATTTGGAGAAAATACCTGAGTGAGCAGGAAATTCATTCTGAGGTGGAGCGGTCCTGAGATGCTGGGTGGGAAGGAACACTTTTGAACATCAGCCCAGGAAGAGCCACCACTTGCTTCTCTGCACCTGAAGAGTTTATCTGGAAAAGAGGGATAATAGCAGCTCTAGACTGTGTGCCCCATGAAGTCATTGTCATCGTCCTTGCAGTGTTCTCCAGTGTTCCCCCCTGTTCCAAGCCTAGTGCCTGCCATGTGGTAGCTGCTGATTTAGTATTTATTGAATATGTGTTCCATAAATGAATGAAAATGACAAGAGCCAGCCTGCTCTTGGAATTGCTTGTAAAGAAGTTATAATATTGCTGAAGCGAGAACTATTTCCCATCCTGCCAGGGCACTGAGAACAAGATCAGGAAAGCAGCGGAGGGGCAAAAGAAAAGCCCTGGGGTAGGGGGGAAGCCACCACATGGCAAATCAAAGTTGCAACATGACAGAATGGAAGCCAGCTGTAAGAAGCAAACGTGTACATCCACCCCTCCCAGGATATGTCAGGGGGAAGGAGGGAACAGGTGAATTTAGGGGCCAGTAGTTCACCTGGGGATGTCACATCAAGACTCTGCCTTAGCAACGTCTCAACCTCTCTCCTCTTGTCTCCTGGTTTCTCTTCCTGCTCCAAAGATGCCAGTGTGACTTGGGAGAAATAAGGGTAAGACTATATTGCTTTTTCAAAAAACCTTCCTCCCTGAAACTTAAGCCTAATTCTACTAGTGGAGGTACAACCCCAAACAAGTCTAATTTCTTTTCTACACGTTAGTGCTTTAAATAGAGAAATGCATCACAGGAAAGAACTCCATTTTTCTTTTATCTCAGAAAAATTCAGAAAGGATGTCCCTCTACTCATACTACAATTGGGGCTGTTGGAGAATTTTTGCTGAAGTGCCATCTTACAGTCCCTCCTTGCCTTTTTGAGGCCCAGAGGAGAATTTTATTAAGACACCTCAAATTGATGAATGAATAGAGGTGGCACCTTTTACTTCCCAGCTCACTTTTCTGACAATTCCAAGGTCATTTCAGATCAGTGGCATGTTAATCTGTCTCTGTTACAAAGTTAAAAATGTGTTCACTGTTTCATATGTAGGACTCATGGAGATAGAATTTATCATTCATCTCACATTGTCGAATTTATAAAATTAAGACTGTATGTAAGCAAGTAATTTTGTGAGTACTCAAAAGCTGGTTCTGAGCCCATCAATAATTCCTATTGTGTGAGATTGCCTTTATTTCTAGAGATACTTCTGGTACAGAAGAGCAAAGATCTGCAAGAAATCTCTCAGGACTAAACTCCATCAATTCAGTTCACTTTGGAGTACACTGTTGGAAATTAATGGACTTGTGTATGTCTGCTGTAGTCTCTTTCCCCACCCTTAAGTCTCAGGAAACTAGAACCACTGGATTCCTTCTTGTTGGCTTTGAAGAGAGAGGAAGTAGGCATACACATGGTGACTTTCATTAGATAACTGGGGATTTGAGACGTATTAAAATTGAGAAATATTAAAGTTTGCTTCCTTCTTTCACACCATAGCCGATCTCCACTGACTTAGCAGCGTTAATTGCCTCAGAGAGCCTTCCTGAACGGAGACGTAAAGAACTTAGAACAGAGGCCAATTCCTTTCCCTTCTTTCATTTGAATTCCAAATGGACTCTTAAAATTCAGAGCAGAGGCATTCATTTTGAAACCTAAAGCTTTATTTTTGCAGGAGAAGCCAGAGATGGGTTGGTTTTTTTCTTTTTCTTTCTTTTTTTAATTTGCAAAGGCTAAAACTCTAAAGGAAGCCTTGTATGCAGTTAATTTCCTCTATATATGGAGAGAAGTTTCAGCCGAGGTAAACAGGAGCTTCAGAGAAGGATAAGAAAGCTGAGCTGCCAGTCAGTCCCAGAGAGGGGCCTGGCCCCTCGTCAGTGAATTAACCTGGAAAGAAGGGAGAGATGTTAGCAGAACAGAGCCCAGGCAGGGAGCAGGGATCCAACAGCAGAGAAAGTCTGTCTTGCTCCCCAGCAAAGGCCTGGGGGTGCAATGTTTTAGAGAAGTTCCCTACACCTGCTTCAGAGAGTGGCAGAGCTGCATAAATGGGAATAAGGCAGGGCGATGCAGAGAAGGCTCGAGATGTAATCCTCCAACCTGGAGCCTCTCATGTGAGGGGCAGGCACAATGTCCAAAGGTTCTACATGCCTCTTACAGGGACGAAGAGGGGCTGACCAAGGACTTGCTTGCCCATTTGGACCTGGCTATCAGAACAAGAATAATGACTCCCATGGGTCTGCGTATGGAAGGCAAGGCAGGATGGAGGATAGAGAGGTAAAAGAGACCGACGGTAAAGACCAGAGTTTATACAGGTGAATTATCACCAGCAGATTCCATCAGATGTCAGAGGGAAGCTGCAGACCGGATATCTCATATCACCAAACTCCCCACCATTCACATGCTGTCACCTAGGAAGTGGTTAGGCAGGGGTCCGACTAAATGAATGCTAGTCTAAAATTCCTGGACATAAGATCAATTAATTGTCTGAGTATATCTCGATTGAACGGATCATTTTCTATATCAGACAGAATGAAGGCTCTGGCTAGATAGTAAGGTGTGCTAGAGAACAGTTCGCGAAGTTATCTGCTTTATGTTCATGAGTTTTATGGCCTGGTGATTAATAGCCACAATTTTGGTTAGGGCTTCTCGGTGGCAAAGGGCCCACTCAGAAACCATTTGATTTTATTTCGTTTACGCTGTTTTACAGGTTTCTTAAATGGAGTTGGGAGTGTTTCTTCCGACCCAGATGGTTGTAACTCGGTCTACAGACAGAATGATGGAGCAGAAAACCTTAAGAGTTCATCTCTAAGTTTACCAGTTTGATCTTCATGCATTTTATTTATTTATTTATTTATTTATTTATTTATTTTGTGAGACAGAGTCTCAATATGTCGCCCTCAGTAGAGCGCTATAGTGTCACAGCTCACAGCAACCTCAGACTCTTGGGCTTAAGCGATTCTCTTGCCTGGGCTTCCCAAGTAGCTGGGACTACAGGTGCCCACCACAAGCCCCTGCTATTTTTTGGTTTCACTTGTCACTGTTGTGTGGCAGCCCTGGCGCTCTGGTGTTGAGCTACAGGCGCTGAGCCAGATCTTCAGGCATATTTATAGCTATATACTCCCATATGAACTCCCTGCAACGAATTCACTGAATTGCACTTTCCTAAATTTACATAACCCTCTTCATACTTTCTTTTGTAATTTAGTATTATAAAAACAGTAAAATTTAAGCAAATGTAACTGTCATGTTGAACATCAGGATTTGAAGGCTATGACAGAAAATAACTCGATTCTGCTTTTAACCCTCTTCTGCTCCCTGCGGAGGGCACGTTCTTCCCTGCGCTTTTGGATACATTCCTAGGGGAGCCCCAGGATGTTTCAGGCCTCCCTGAAATAATTAAAAAGTCACTGGGTCACTTTAGTCCTCTAAACAGTATTAGTCCAGTTCAAAGTCCAAACTTCAACTGACGTTAAACTCTGATCTAACCTTCCCCCTACCCGGCTGCTCCCGCTTTTGCGGGTCCTGTAGAGTCAAAGTGGGGGCGAGGCGGAGGCGGAGGGGCCCAGGGACCAGGAACTTTGCCTTATCGGATTGACGCCGTGCGCTTCACTCTCTGGGCTCGGAGGCGTTTCCAGGGCGCTGTCTTTTGCCGTCCTTCGTGGGCCCCTTGCAGGTCCTAACACTGAGGACGCTCTCACTCCGGTTCCAGACCGGGCAGACCTCAGCACCCGGTCCTTCTCTTAAAGCCTCAGGTTAGGCGGCCCATCCCCAGCCTCTCTCCGATCAAGTCTTCCCGTGCGGTGGGTGCCATTGCCCCGCTGATTCTTACTTGGCCCCACGAGAAACAGGTTTCTGAGACCCGCTGTTGGTGGGGGCAGCTTCTCGCGGCAGTGGCGGTCCCCACTCCGCCTGGCTCATCCTTCACACGTCTCGGTCGAGTCAGAGTCCACACGACTGTGTCTCCAGCTCCGGGGCGCACACAGCCCGCTCTCCCAGGGACCCGGGGAACCAGTTGGCTAGGACCTGAGTAGAAAGACGGCGAGCTACCCTCTTCCCTGGGGTGCAGGTGTGTGGTGTGTCGGAGGGATGGGCCCGCAGGACCCGATGCAGCTGTCCTAAAAAGTCTTTAATTGCCAAATTTCAACCCTCGCAGAGATGCTTGAGAGGATAAAAAGATAAATATTATGAAAATGATTTTCAATTGCCTCCTTCCTAGTCCTGAAAGGTGAAAGACATCTCATTTTAGAATAGAGAAGTCGTGGACCGCTATGGTTTGGGGATTTCAGCCATTTTGACAGAGAGATGGAAGGAAATACCTTTTTTTTTTTTTTAAAGCATACCAAATGCCCAGGAATAAGCATAAGCAGAAATGTATGGTATTGATGACAGAAATGTACTTGACATACACAAAAGAGAATTTGAATAAATTGAGAGACGTTTCATATTGCCAAATGAGAGGACTAAGTATATAAATATAGTAGTAGCAATAATAATGATGAATTAAACAGCAGACATGTATCAGCCACTATGCCAGCCATTTAGAATTTTTAGCTCCATAATCAATATCGTAAGAATTATTATCCTCATAATATTTCTGGATGGATTGTCAATGGATTCATTCATAAATTTACTCAATGTTAACGGATACATATTTATTGAATGCCCATTTTGGGTCACACTGGAGTAATACCATGAATGAGAGCATCACAATCTTGCCTTGATGGAGTAGATAGTCCAGAAAAGGAAACTAAAGCTAGGTAGGACCATGCAACTTTTTAAAGGTCATAACACTTGAAAATGGAAACTGTAGATTTCTCTTCCGTTAGAAATCAATGCTCCCAAGCACTCAGGTAGAAAAAACAGCATTTCTCAAACTAATTTTTAGTTTCAAAGTGATTTCGGAAGGACATTAAATTTCAGGGCGGGGTGGGGTGGGAGGGCAGCTTGTCAAATTGATTCTGAATTTCATCTGAAAGAGTAAACATGAAGGTGTAGTTAAGAAAATGTAGGAAAAAATATTAAAATGGATGTGAACCATTAGATATCAAACCAATGACTCAACTACTTAGATTTTTAGGTAAGCTGCAAAAAGCAATAGGGAAATAAATGGAACAGAAGGGAGGGCTATAGTAAATAAATTAAATGTACAATGGAAGAAAATTTACAAACAATGGGAAAGGGAATATTCAAAACTAATATTGAAGTAATTACATATTTGAGAAATTTAAGTTAGATTCTATTATTATTATTATTATTATTATTTTAAGTTAGATTCTTATTTTGCATTTACCAGGAGATGAATTTCCTGAATAAATGCAAAAGAAAATAAATTAAACCTAGAAGAATTCCTTGGCAGATAATGAACTAACGAGGGATGTGTGAGGATTCCTTAGCACAAAAACAATGGCAGAGGTCATTAGAAAAAAAAGATCATTATATTCAACTACCTTGAAATGTAAGGAGTTTTTCATCAGTGCCAAAACAAAATTAAAAGGCACATGACAGACTATAAAACATTTCTGCCAACAAAGAAATGAAGGGCTAATTTCCATATATTAAAAAACTAATTAAACTAGCATCACTAACACGGATATAAACATGTGCAAAGGACACACGTTAATCGGCATGATTGACACGCATGAAGCTCAAGGCTGGTGAGGGTGGAGTTGAGACCTAAGCCTTCATCTCCTCTGGTGAAAGTCACACAGTGACAAATCTCCTGGGGTGATATTTCACAGTATGAGTTCTGAAAACTTTAAAGTGAACACCTCTTTGAATGTGAAAATTCTGTTTGTAAGAGTTTAAAGAGATAACTGGTCCAAAATTTATATTGAAACAATGGCTACTTCTCACGCCTTACTAAATTAGTTGTTCATTGGACAACATCTTTACACGTGATAGAGAACTCATACATTAGTGATGATTTCTGCCTAACCTATGGTGGGGGATTAGGTTACCACCGAGTTTCACCACTGAGAGAACACCAGACACACATGTAAGAACAAAGGAATGTCTTTATTCAAGCATATGCTCAGCTGTGCCTCCTGCAGTGCTCTGCGCAGAGGAGGATCACGAGGTGGAAATGAAAGTAGGTTTTATACTCTTTGGCGTGATGCATTTTGGGTTGAAATAAAAGGCGAATGCAACCTTCCCAGGTAAATGTGGGGTTGAGTTGGGGATTGGCCGAAGCAGGACTGAGAGGAGGTTCCTGATTGGTTGGCTCCACCCGGTATTGACCGCACCCCGGGGGGGCTGTTCTACTTTGTGGTTAGTCAGAATGTGCTGTGGAAGAAGAGGGGGAGGGTGTAAAAATGGTGCTGGTCTCTTCAATTACATAGCCGCTAAACAAAAAAATAATTGTTTTCGAATATAAGAGGAAGTGGAAAACAGCAGGGTACATATTTAGGCATAATGTGTAATATCAGTTTTACAACAATGTATGTGTTCGTGGGTTTGCATATATGCATCTCCATTACAAAATATTAGGAGGAGATGTGGCCCAGTGGCTTATGCCTGTGATCCCAGCACTTTGGGAGGATCACTTGAGCCCAGATCAAGGCTGCAGTGAGCTATGATCATGCACTACACTCCAGCCCGGGTAACAGTACGACACTGTGAACAAAAGGAAATATGCATTGCACATGTATACGCAATGTCTATGTATATTTTACTTGAGGAAAAATCTACCTATCAAGAATCAATCTCTTTGTCTTTCTTTGTAATCTGATGAACACATTGTAAATTGGCACACAGAGCGAAGCCATCCTCTTATTTTTGGCATTTGTTATTTCTCTGTTGAACTCCATCAAGAGAAGTAATACAGGCCATTTAGATGGCAACTTGCCAATATCACAGATCAGGATTTTAATGAATTCCCCCCCTTCTGAGATCTAATTTAAGCCCAATTTAAAGTAAACAAAACAAACATCATACTCCATAAAGGAGAATGAGCGTTTCTTTGTTGTGCAGGCTTTGAATCTGAATCTCTTTAGAAAAAGAAAAATAGAGCAAAAAATAAGCTTAATAAGCTAGACTCCACTTCTTCTCAGGCTTTTCTCATTAAGGTTTAATGACATAAAATGCCATTAAAAAACTTGGATCTATAAGATGGTGTGTCCACACACGAGTCAGTTCTTTTCTTCCTGAATGTTGAGAACTATTGACTGTTCCAGGGGCAGGGAGTGAGCCTGCTAAGGAGCTAATCTGTGGCTCACCAGTGGCCTCAGTCCTTTTCATGTCCCATCTTTCCCTACTAAAGATACCTGCATGCACAGACATAAGCACGCCTGTGTGCACACAAGCCCATATGCATACACACAAACACACACATTTACCCAAACTTGTTTTGTGAGCCTACCCACCACCAGGGATGCCTACCCTTCTACATGAAGTCTGACCCTTGGTGAAGCTCTGAATCCTCAGAATGAAGAGCCCGTGACTGATACCAAGAGGGAAATCCTCTTGGAAGAGAAGGGTAAATAGTAAAATGGTAAGAAGACCCCAGCTAAAGCTATCTTTCAGCCCGTGATGTGACCTGTAGGACAATATGTGAAGTTCCTTGATGTTCACAGCTTGAGCATGAGATGTGAACAGCATCAACCCATGGAGCAACCTAGGCTGCTTGCTCTTTCCTCAGAACAGGAGGACAGTTGTTTAAAAACAATGGGCCATGGCAAAGGCTGTGCGCACCTGCTACATATATTGTTTCTCTGATTTCTCACCTCACACTGTGAGGTGGCTATTTTCATCCCAAATGGACAGATGAGGTAAAGGAGGCACTGCTTGACCCAGTAGTTTGTCTGAGGCTTTAATCTGACTCCTGCACACTCTCCTCTCTCAGGTCAGGGAGACAGGAGCAGATGAGCCTCCACTGGCCTGGGCAGGGGATGACATCTCTGCCACCACCGATCAGCACAGTCCTGGACAGAGAAGACCTGACCTTCTCCCAGCTCTCTTCCCAGCCCAGACTAATGTTATAAAAACTTTGTTGCTAGGGCTTTTGTTCTTCCATGTGTCACTGGGTCTCCTTATGGTTACAATATGTCTGTCAAGAGTTGAAAATAAACAGGATTATTTTCCTTCAAAGCCTTCCTAAGCTTCTTTCAGCCTCCTCTTCTGATTGCCCTCTGTCCCTCTCCCTTCATAGCATAAGACTTTAAATTTCTAACTTATAACAAGTGAAATTCATTTACACTGGTACATCATCTTCCCTGGGTCTATTTTTACTTTCAAAATCATCTTACCTGGGTCTATTTTACTTTCAATATTCTTGCCCTTAATGTTAGAGGAACAAGCTTTATTTGCTATTATACACAGAATAATCAGGGGAAGTGTAAAAATTCAAAAGTGAAATAAAAAATTTTATCAGTTAAACAAAAAAAAGATTTGCAGGATAATAAAACAGCATGGATTCATTCTTCTCCCTTTTGTCTCCTCCCAGGCCCTCTCCTTCTTCTTTTTTTCCTTCCTTTCTCCTACCACCAGGGTGCCCATACCAACTTCTTTGCTCAGAGCAGTCCTGATTTGCACATGCACCTGTATAATTCTGGGTAGCACTCACTTTCACTATCAGAAGAGTCCTGGTTTGAATGATAAATTATAGGGTCTGTCAATCCACCCAACAGGCATTTATTGAACATCGTATCTACACAGAGTATCTCTCTGCCTATCACTGGACTAAGTAACTAAATCTAATCTAGAGGATTAGATTTATATCCTCCCCACTTTGTTTTTTTCCTCTGGACATACAATAGAAGAAAGAGAGCTCTCTTGGTTCACAGAGTAAATACACAAATACTAACAAAAGCTGATGAGCAAAAAAAAAATGGCCCATGAGTACTTTTTGTGGTATCTGATAAGAAAAAGAGGTCCTTAGAAAGTCAGCACTTGACCCCATAGGCTGCAGGATGGACACTCTTAGATTAGAACATACGGGAAGAATTGTTGTGGATTTCTAGAGACAGACTATACTGGTTTCTAAGCCCACACAGATTAGAACTTTAGCAAAGCTGACCAAAGAATTCCAGTTTCCTCATCTATCAAAAGGATGTAATTATGGTGCTTTGGAGAGGATTAAAACAGATTATGTTAATAAAGCATGCAGCACAGCCTCCCATTTTGAGACTATTATCAATATTTTATTATTACTACTACCGTTGCTATTTGATTGTTTTCTTAATTACAAAAGAATTGCACACTTATATGCAAATTCAACAATACAGAAATAACAGAGAGTGAAAAGTGAAAGTCACCCATCAGATTGCTCCCCACTTCCATGACAGAGGTCATAGTTTTACCAGTTTATGGGCGTCCTATTCTTTGTTCTCTTCAACAACCTATGTACGTGGGCATGAGAGTGTGCTAAATTGGATATTTCCTATTCTTTTAGATTTTCAGCTAGTGCACTAAAACTGAAGACAATAGCTGATAAGGGTACTCACATTCTAAAGAGAGGCACAAAACACACCCCTTGAGATTTGCTAAAATAAAGCAAATCGAGATTTGGGGATCTCACCACTAACAGCCTATGTAAGATGGACTAGAAATTAATTTGAAGTAAGATGATTTGAAGGGAATTTGTAGGGGCGAAGAGGTCTTTGATGCTGCTCCTCCTCTTTTTCAGGCCCGCTAAGGAGGCTCCCTACCTGAGTTGTTCATACCTGTGAGGCAGGAAATGGGCGCTTTGTTCCCAGGTTGAGGGCACACTGAACTGGAGCGTTGTAGCCTGTCTAGGTCAGGGCGCTAAGGTGGAGTGGGGCCGGCAAGCTCCCAGGGGAACCTCAGGTGTATTTGTGGGAATTTGGGACGTCTGTGCACGTAGTGACTGGTATCTGTTTTCTTAAGGAGAAATCTAAGAGTAGGAGGCTGGCTAGGGATGCCCGGGATGGCATGGCCTGGAGAGGGTCAGCAGTTTGGCAAGTTGTATGTAGTGGTGAAAAAAATGTATGAGCTTTGTGCATGGAGAATCACAGGACTTGAACCATCTGAGGGAAGCCTGCCCTAAAGAGTGGCCTATTAGGGTGCAGGAACCACAGAAGAGCTTGAGGGTGAACTCCTGGGGGGAGTTATGAGGTGCAGAATGACTCCCCTGTATCATGTGGAAGTTTCCAATAAAGATTTCCAAAGAACTCACAAATACACCTTCAGGAAAGAGCCAGCATTTAGACGCCTGTCTAAGGGGTAGGAATGGGATACTAAGATTATCATGGCACTAAGCAAATAAGACTTTTAACTTTTTCCCTCTGAAACCTCCTCTTTTATGCCTTGACCCTGTTTGAGCCATCAGTAAGGGTGGGAGGAAAGGAAGGAAGAGTGAAAGAAAAGACACTCTCCCCACCACCCCCCTCCCCTATGAGTAGGCCTATGCTGGAAAGAGGGAAAAAGTTTTAAATTGGATGTGAAATCAAAGTATCGATTCTGGCTGGATAAATTCCTCAAGATCTGCCATTGTGAGGAAAGCAGCTTTGGGATATGCCTGATACAGTATCACACAAATGTGTGTGTGCGCGCACGCGCGGGCGCGGGCACATCCCGTTGGGGGAGGGGCATGGAAAACAACACAGTCATTTTCTGCTTGTTGCTGAGTTCAGCTCACTCAGTAAGCCCCTAGGCACATATAAAGATACACAGGCATAATATCCACATACATATGTAATAGTTCACAGCAGTAGAGGTTCTTCGAAGATGTTATACAATAAAAATTTTATGACCTTCTTATCGTACCAATTAATATGTAGTGCATAATAATAAGTATAGACCTGTCATATACTTTTTAAAAGGTACACGGTATGCTGTTTAATGTGTTTACAAACATTTAATTAATAATTCCTTTACTTAGGAACATTTAGGTAATTTCCAATTTTACACCATTAGAAATAAGGCTTCAATATATTTCTTTTTACCCAAGTGCGCATATTTTTGTAGGAAAAACTCTTGAAATGGTATGAACATCTTAAAGTTTGATAAATATAGTCAAATTTCTGTCCATAAAATTTGCACCAATTTTCCTTCCCACCAAGAATGTATAAGAACTCGTATTTCTTCATATCCTTGCCAAGAATGTATATAAATATTTGTCAATCTTCAAGATTAAAAATTCTTATTGTTATTTTGTTTCTCATATTTTTCAATGCAGTAAGGTTCAGCATTTTTGAATAGGTTTCTTGGCTATTTTTAGTTCCTTTAATGTAAATTGTCTTTTCACCTTGTCCTCCTTTCCTGTTGAATGGTCTGTCTTCTTATCTTTTTATTGATTTGTGTTGGGATTTTTTTCTCTGTCTCTATTTCTAGCTCTCTGTATCTACCTCTCTTAATCTCTCTCTCTCCTCTATCTATATGTATAGAGATATATATACACTCTATACACACACACACACACACACACACACACATATATATATTTATATATATTTCTGCTATTCATATTTTCCTGTTTTGTTGTTTACTTTTACTTTTTAATACTGCTTATGATATCTTTTACCCTATAAAAGTTTTATTTAAGATAGAAAAACCTGTCATTTGTTTTCACTTTGTGTGCTAACCTAGGAAGAATTTCTCTACTTCAATATTGTTATTGTCTGAGTCTCTGGAACTTTAATTCATCTGACATTTGTTTTGTATAATGGAAAATATCTCCTTTCTATATAAATACTGTAATAAATATATAGCATAACCATCATTTCCTGATTTTTTTCTGTTATATGGATCTATTTTTGTATCAGCATCTTACAGTTTTATTGCTAAAGCTTTTTAAAGACAAATTCCTTCTAATTAAACAGTATGCCTTTTACTATTTGCTTGTATTTAACTCCTCTAGATAAAATTGAAGATTTATCCAGTCCATCTCCAACCTTCCATATAAACATGTTAGCTGAATTTCCTTTCTGGTGGTAGTAGACTAACTTGCTTCAAACAAACCCTCTTGCTAAGAGGGAAATGCCGGAATATATATATATGTATATACACACACACACATAGATACATATACAGCATCATATATATATATATATACACATACATACACACACATATATACACACATATATGATTTATACATAAATATAGATGTAAATAAACTTATTTACATATACAAATCTATTTGAAAGTATTGAAAAACTACCAAGACAGCAAAAAATACATATGCATGTATGTGTAGTTATAGATAGCTTTTTGAAAACTATTATATATACATATATGTAAATGTCTGAATGTGTGTATAATCTTGAAGACATTGAAGAGATACCAAAACAGCTACTACTTGAAAGAGCAAGAATCCAGAGAAAATGAAGTCCATAAAGTTGAGCTAAAGAGACAATTAGCGAACTGGAAGATAGGGAAGAAGAAAATATTCAGAATAATACAAGAAGAGAACAGAATTAATAATAGGAGGATAAAAAGGATATGATAGAAAGGTCTACCACACATACATATGGAGTCACAAAAAGGAAGAAAAGAGAAAATAGACCAGAAGCATATCTGAAGAGATACTGGCTGCAATCTTTTCAAAAATGACTCCCCAAATTAAGTCATACATTTAAAGAAGTGCTATGAACTCCAACAGTAGGTGACAAAGAAAACTACAAGTATACAGAATATAATAAAACCAAGAAAGACCAAAGACAAAGAGAACATCTTAAAACCAGTTAAAGGGAGTAATTTCAAGAATGATTACTTTCAAAGATGCAATAAAGGTTAATGGCCAACTTCCTGATAGAAATAATAGAAGCCAGAAGATAATGGAATGATATCATTGAATATCTGAAACACATATGATAGCTGTCTTTTCTTGAACACCTTTAATCAGCTTGTGAAATGATCAGTTCCATTTGGGGACATGTATTATTGAAAGAAATGCATTACCTAAATTGTGCAAAAATGTACCTGTTTGTAATTTTCACTGGCTCTAGTTTTACTCATGAGAATTTTTAAAAATTTGGAATTTCAGGAATCTTGAAATCAAAGTTTCCTCTATTTGTTTGTGTAGGGTAGTTCTCAATAGCTTTTGAAGTTGGAAAAACATTTTTCAAACTCACCTTAGATCCCACTACCATCCATCCATTCTACAAATACTGAAAATCCATTACGTACCTGTTACTTTCTTAAATGATGTTAATGCAATGATAATTACAACATACTCACTCTCTATGAGAATTTTGTCATGTAGAGGATAGGAAAGACAGCAGACAGTAAAGTGCAATGCTGTGTGACAATTTCAATCTAGCTATAAGCATGAGATGCTGTACGTATAGGGCAGGGACACTAAACTCAATGTGGGGAAAGAGGACACAGCTCTTAAAAGGAAATGAAACCTTGAGATGAGATTAGGAGTTAGCTATATTTTCTTTTTTTGGAGGGAAAAGCAAGACAGGTGTTCCAAGCATAGAGACCCATATGTGCAAAAGCATAAAGAAGTAAAAGAGTGCCATCTGGTCTTTCTGCCTTATTCTCCACTGCAGCAGATGAGCTCCTTCCTGCAGCCAGGAAATATAACTTCCAGCAGCTCTAGAATTACATTGCTCTGGTTAGCAAACTCAGTTGAAAGATGAAGCCTTTTCCTGTAGTCCACTTGTCATTTTCTAGAGAGGAATCCTTGCTGACTTTGCTTGGCTCTTCCTCCTGTCCCCCAGACTATTTGGATTTAGTAGTGGAATGCAGTACCTGCCCCGGGTAGAGAAGACGGTATGATTAGAGGGGGCTCAGTAATTTTCATCTACAGTGGAACACATAGAGTAGGGAAGAGTGGGATCTCAAGGGGTAAGATACTGTCAGAAATAACGCTTGTAGCAGAAACAGCAAGGGCTATCTGCAATCTCATCTTGAAGAGCTGTTCTGTGTCAACATGGAAAAAGCATAGAATATGCAGTTTGAATTCCAGGTCACCTTCACCACTTACTACCTATGTCATCCTGAGCAAGTCACCTTTCAAACCTCAACTTCTGTGTTTACAAAAGCATATGCAATGCCATACTGACAAGGAGTTTACAAAATTAAATATCCATATATAAGCACTGGCTACAAGCACTTATACTCAATACCTATTTAGATACCCTCCGCTTTTCTCTGGGACTCTTAGGCACCTAAGACATCAGACTTTGGGGTGAGATTTGCTTATATGCAAATCAGGTATTTGCAAAATTGAGGGACAACCGAGCAAACTGAATTAGAGGGAAAGGAGTAGAAATTGGGGTATAAAGGACTATATTGGAGGGACAGGAGTAGAAATTTGACCCCACTGTGGAGACTAGGATTTGGGTGTGGGGCATTGGCCACCTTAGCTTTTGAGTTAACTCTGGCACCACTTTCACATGTGTGTGTGCATGCTCCTACTTCTTTGTGTTTTGTTGATGTTGAAAGAGTTAAATGTAAATGTATCGATACTCATGCAAAGGCTGCTAACGAATGAAGGACACAGGAAAAGGAGGAACATTTGGATTTCACCATCACCGCGATTCCATCCTTCATGTGACTTGTTTACCATTTATGCTAATCACCCTGCAACATAAGAAGAGCTCTCAACATGATGAAATGTGCTTCGGATTAAGCTTGTTGCAAGTTGCATTTGGTGACAGCAGTCAAGTGAGCTAGTTCATGCTCAGCCTTGCTGGGTTGCAGCTCTTAGAGCTTGGCTCTGTGCTCAAACATCTAAACGTGAAATGAAAACTGCTGAGGAAGCAAATATAGACTGAGCAGCTCTCCTGGTGAGACTTATCTTAGTCCTCCCTGTCTTTTCTGTGAGCGTTTCCTTTCTTGTGACCTTAGCAGTTACGACTTGATTGGACTTCTTTCCTGGAACATGTTCAAATTTCCTAGGCATGCTGAGAAGAGAATTGGAAGCTGATGCAAATGAGAAATGCTGTAATTACTAAGTATCCTAATACTGGAAAAGAAATTGCATCTTTAGATTTATTTTTATTAATAATACAACCCAAGACATTGGCACCTCGGAATATAGCTCTTCTCTTTTTGCTCTCCTCTCCTCTCTTTCTCTCTCTTTTCTCCTTTCCTTCTCTGCCCTTCCCTCCCCACCACTCCCCTGCCTTCTTCTCTCTCCTTCCTTCTCTCGCTTTCTTTTCTTAATTTTAATCTATATTGTTTAAACATAACATAATAATTCATAATAAAATGGACATTTATTATGTAAACAAAAATAGTACAACCATTATGTAAAAAAAAAAATAAGGCTTAGCTGACTTTAAAAATTGCTCTCGCAATTATCATTTTAAATACTAGTGTGACTGAGGAGGGGGAAGGCTGTTTCTGCAGCCACAGCTTACATGCTGCCATGGAAACATCTGGGCTGCAGTGGTAACAGTGAAGCTTGTCCAAAAAATCAACTTTGGCATGGGGAAATGACAGTGAATGGAACATAATTTTGACCATGGGGGAACTTCCATTAAGCAAAGCATGTGTAAAACTGTCTCCAGAGAGAAAGAAAAAAACACGGATGCGTCTCCTCTCTGCACCCCTCCTTAATAAGATGAATAGTAATGGACTCCTGCTTGGGTTGGAGAGAGAGAAAGAATGGTCACTGTTTGCTTCGCCTTTTCCATGGTTTTGTTATTTGCTTAGTTTTTGCTGACTTTGTTTTAGTTTTTAACATATACATTGTGTGTTAATTGTTAAATGTTAAAAATGTACACTGAAAATGGATTTTTCTCTAGCAAGTTAATTTAGCTGTACACTCAATCAAATCTGAAATCAAACTATATTTCTCCTTCAGGGTAGAATCCTCTGAAAATCATCTCCAGACTTTGGCAGGAGTAACTTGCCTGCGAGACAGGAAGAATAATGAGGCAGGGTGGGGGAGAAAAGACCAGTAAATTAGGTACTTGTCAATGAGGGTGCCCGTCCTACTCCTGCACCTTATTGATTTGTGATCTTGGGCAATGAAAAACGTACAGAAACTCTGTATTGAGTTTTGTTTTTACACGATACCGAAGACGCTAAGGGTAAAAGTTCTGGGAAGGGTTTTGTGAGTTATAAAGAGGTATATACATGGCAGTTATCATTAGGAGATTTAGGTCCTCTTGAATGTTTCCACTTCCTTTTTTTGTTTGTTTGTTTGTTTTGTTTTTGGCCAGGGCTGGGTTCGAACCCGCCACCTCTGTTATATGGGGCCAGTGCCCTACTCCTTTGAGCCACGGGCACCACCCTCCACTTCCTTTTTACAGAGAAAAGGTCTTGTCTACGGAAGACCTCCTAAGAGGGTTCCATTAACTGTGACTAAGAAGAGAATGATGTCTGTTCCATTACAAAACGTCATGTGGTCGCGTTGTGAATTCATACAGCTTACATTCAGCCATACTTCTAGATATCTGGTATTTATTGAGATGCTATTAAGTAAAAATCACTTTGATAGACTGTGGAGATACTATCATGAACACAAGGAACTTAAAGTCTGCGTTTCTGGAGCTTTCCTCTTGCAGGAAGATAAAGACCAAAAAATCAACACAAATAAAAATATAAGTTACTGTTGTGCTAATGCAACAACAACAAAAAAATGGGAATAAGAAAGGCATTACTGCAGGAGGAAGGTGGGGTGAGAGACATGACTGAAGAAGGCCCATGGGAAGAAGTAAAGCTCTCCAGGACAGGAATAAGGAAGATGTTCAGGAGAAGTAGCATGTGCCAAGGCCCTGGGGTGGAGAAGAAATTGACTTACTGAGAAGGAGAACTGAAATTAGGCCTGTGTGTCTGGGGCAGATAACCCAAGGGGAGGGAAGCACAAGTTGAGAGTGGGGCCACAGCTAGAGCCTAGGTCACTCTGGGCCTTGGCAATTTTATTTTATGTGAAATGGAAAACCACTGGGTAAGTCTTAGACAGTAGGGGAACACAAATCGCCTTCCTGGGTTATTCTACTGTGAGTCTTGAGTTAAAATTCTATTTTGTTGAGTACCTTAACACACTTGAACACGTAAGTATAAAATAAATTCTGATTATCACTACACAGGGAAATCTGAAGATTAGGCTGAGTTCATTTTCCTGTCACATTGGAAGTTTAAATTAAAAACCGGAGATGTTTTGATTCGAAGAAGGTCAACTCCATGTGCCATTTGTAGTGAATGGCAAACTTAAGATGTTGATGGTCTTTTAGAATTGAGAAACAAGAAAGAGCAGACCGAGGCTTTTCATCAGGAAGGCATGCATATAATGAACTGAAATTCTTTGAACTTAACTGCATCTAGGGAAAAAGAAAACAACATTGTTGGAGGACTTTGATAGCTTCCTATAATTTCTTTTTTTATAAAACATTCAAGAGTCCTGTTTTCAGCAAGAATATGAATAAAAACTCTGTTCTGTTGTGCTTTCTGTTTTAAAATTTTTGTTCTGGGCAGAATCCTGTCACTGAGCAAAAAATGCTAATTGGACATTTGATTCATCTGGACAGCTGTGAATGGAATTTTTGCTAACCAGCAGCAGATGTAGACCTAAAACAGCATGGCACATGGCCACTGGCATGGATGTGATGTTAGCTGCATGTGCTGTGCTCCCAGCCACACGCATCTCAAGGCCTTTTTCTTCCTTGAGAGATTTTTTAAAATAAATATTTCTGCATCAATCTTAGTGATTATAAAGGGCCAACCCGATCCATTGACATGGAAAGACTCCATCATGAACCATAAAAGTACTCCAAAGAGTGAATTGGTAAATGGGAAATACTTGCTTTTCAGTTGAAAACACAGAACAGATGCTGGAATTATTAACAGAACGTTGCCTACTTGCAGTTCATGTGCCGGATGGAGTCATCCACCATGTTGGTCTCCAAATACTCTTTAGTTTATTTGGGAGTAGATGCCTTTGGAAACGAACCTTTCCAAACCAGGAATTCTCAATGTTGAGAAAATGGCACTGGGCTTTCTTGTTTGCTTTTGAGTTTGGCAAATGGGAGAATCAATGTTACATCAGACACAGCCCCCTTTAAAGTAGTTATGTTTAGCCAGGAGTGAACCCCAAAAATTGCTCCTGGAATTTACTATTAACAAATCACGAGCATGGAGACTATCTCTATAGAAATTTTGATTTCAAATTTCTGTCTTGATTATTTCGATGGGCACCCCGAGTTGAGAATCTCTCATTAAAATAATTTTTTTTAAAGGTTAAGATCTCTACCCTTGGTTTAATGTGGGGTATAGGTAGAGCCTCAACACTCACGCACACTATAGTAACTACAGGAACTACAGTATAGTTCCCATTCTGAGATAGAAGCTGGGAGGAAATCAAAGGTTCTGGTATTTCTAAATCCAGCTGGCCTCTGTGCATCCCTCCAATGCCCCCCCTGTCTCAGCCTGAATCTCTAAAAGAAACCAGGACAACTTTTCCACCATAGCTCTCTGGTGGAAACACTAAACTTGGCTTCCATTGTGCAGAACTGTCCCACTCTCCCTGTCATTCTAGGGAAAGCTGGCAATTTTCATAGGCCATTTTCATGTCAAGGGAATCACATTTTCCCATGTCCACTTAAGGCTTTGAAGTGTTTCCCTCTATGCAGGTTCCTAGCAAAGATCCACAGAGCAATTCTCCATCTTGCTGGCACATTAGTATCAGCTGGGGAGTATTTTTTTTCTCCTGATGGTGCCTATTCTCTCATTACTCAGATATTGAGATGCCTAATTGTTTTAATAGCTTTACAGGTAATTTTAATTTGCAGACAGCTTTAAAAACCACTGAGCCGTAGCATTTTAGTGTGCCCTCCACAGGTCTAAGGATCTGGCATAGTCTGTTAAGAACCATCAATAAAGAGAATTGAACTTTTATTCAGGTGTTAGCTGGATTTATCAGAAGCCTGCTGGAATGTCTCCAAGTTCTTTATCACAACATTAGTATAACTTGGCTCTGCACCTGTCATTTGGCAGATCCAAATGATTTGTCCAACCTCTGTGAGTTTACACCTCAAACCTCTGAGAATTGTCATTTAGTCTACTCTGGCACTAGGTGGGGCTATGTTTAGAACAACCATCCATTCATTCTTATTTATTCATTCATCAATTGCTGAGTACTTCTTAGGTGCCAGATGCTGGGGAGATAAGTATCTTAAAGGATCTGGCAATCTAGTTGTGGGGAACAATTGCACAAACAACAGTCACAACATCATGTCATAAAAAAGTCTATACAGGAACAGTGGACCCAAGACCACAAAAGAACATCTAATCACTTCTCTGTGATGAGTAAGGGAATATGTAAAAATAAGATAGACAAGTTCAACTGGGTTAGTGAAGCTCAGTCAATAAAATGGAGGCTTGGATAGAAAAATTTGAGCAAAGGGAAAATGCTTTGCAAAGTCATGAGAATTCTAAATAACATTCTGTGTAGTATAGGCAGAATATAATTTTGTGAAGCTGGCTGGAGTATGAGGTATAAGGTAGGTAGGGATTGATCACAGAGGAACTTGTCTGCCATCCTTAAAATTATGCACTTAGATTACAGGCAATGGACAGCCATTGCAGGGGAGAAAAACACAGATAAATTGTGTACCATCTGACAAAACAGGTCATCTTGACTGACCTTCGGTTCTGAGCCAACCCATACTGAGGGGACTCAAATAAAAGATAAATTGCTTAAGAAGATACAAACTATCCATTCATTTATTTGGTCATTCAATGAAATATTGATTGATCATCTACTGAGTATCAAACACTAGGGATACAGCAGGAGCCCTCTACCTTGGATGTGCAAGATACAGGGGATGCTGGCTGTCCTGGGAGCCTTAGAGTGATTAATAGCATTCTTGGGGTCTGCCCCCTAGATGCCAGTAGTACCCGCTCCCCTTCCTATAGCATAATGGCCAAAATTCTCTGCCAGTTGAGAACCACAGGGCTAGGAGTATGAATCAAACAGATTACCTGCACTTAGGAAATTTACCATCTAATCCAGCAAAGAAGAGATAAAGAAGAGATGTACATTGAAAAAGGACAGGTCAAGGTGAAAGGGGGAAATACAATAAAAAGATTCAGACTGCTCTGAGGGCTTATTACGGGAAGAGAAACAATGGTTTCACTTAGGATAAGCAGAGAAGTCTTTATGGAGGAGAATAGACTTTAGAGCTGGGCTTTCAAGTGGCTCTGGACACACGAAGGCCAATAGGAGAAAGTAAACGTCAGAATACTGCCCACACTGTGGTCCTACCATGGGGCTCCCTCCATTTACCCACATGGATACCAGCCCATTTGGACCCTGACAACTGGACCAATGTTCAGGTTGACAGAAAAGCTGCTATAAATGGAATAGAGTCCTTGACTGTTTTTTCAGCTTGGCTATTGTTAGTATATACAAAGGCTACAGATTAACAAATTGTGGTATATGTACACCATGGAATATTATGCAGTCTTAAGGAAAGTTGGAGACTTTACCTCTTTCATGTTTACATGGATGGAGCTGGAAAATATCCTTCTTAGCAAAGTATCTCAAGAATGGAAGAAAAAGTATCCAATGTATTCAGCCCTACTATGAAACTAATTTATAGCTTTCATATGAAAGCTATATCCCAACTACAGCACAAGAATATGAGGAAAGGGGCAAGGAAGGGGAAGGGAGGGAGGAGAATGGGTGGAGGGAGAGTAATTGGTGGGTCCACACCTACAGTGCATCTTAGAAGGGTACAGGTGAAACTTACTAAATATCGAATATAAACGTCTAAACACAATAACTAAGAAAATGCCATGAAAACCATGTTAACCAGTTAGATGAAAATATTTCAAATTGTGTATAAAACCAAAAATTGTACCCCATGATTGCATTAATGTACACGGCTATGATTTAATAAAACAAACAA
>CAUYON010152068.1:0-20190 GCA_963573935.1 Arctocebus calabarensis | reverse complement strand
AGTATTCCTTCTTTTTCTATATTTTGGAAAAGGTTAAGTAATATAGGTACAACTTCCTCTTTAATGTTTTGATAGAATTCTGATGTGTAGCCATCTGGTCCCAGACTTTTCTTTTTGGGGAGATTTTGGATAGTTGATGCTAATTCAGTGCTTGATATAGGCCTGTCCAACATTTCCACTTCATTCTGGCTAAGTCTTGAAAGGTGATGTGCTTCCAGGCATTGGTCCATTTCCTCCAGATTTTCATATATCTGATAATAAAGTTTCTTGTAATATTCATTAAGGATTTTTTAAATTTCTGAGGAGTCTGTTGTTATTTCATCTTTACCATTTCTGATTGATGAAATTAGAGATTTTACTCTTTTTTTTCCTGGTTAGGTTAGCCAAAGGTTTATCTACTTTATTGATCTTTTCAAGAAACCAACTTTTTGATTTATTGATCTGTTTTTTAATCCTTTTGTTTTCAATTTCATAATTCTGCTCTAACTTTGGTTATTTCCTTTCTTCTGCTGGGTTTGGGATTGGAATGTTCTTCCTTTTCCAGTTGCTTGAGATGTCCCATTAAGTTGTTAACTTCCTCTCTTTCCATTCTCTTGAGAAAGGTTTATAGCGCGATACATTTCCCTCTTAGGACTGCCTTTGCAGTATGCCAGATGTTCTGGTAATTCATGTCTTCATTATCATTTTGTTCCAAAAACTTGGTAATTTCTTTCTTAATCTTGTCTATGACTCAGCTATCACTCAGCATAAGGTTATTTAGCTTCCAAGTTTTTGTATGAGTATGCAGATTCCTGTTGTTATTGAATTTAACTTTTATGATAGTCTGAGAAGATGTAAGGAATAATTTCTACTTTTCTGAGGTAAACTTGTGACCTAAGATATGATAAATTTTTGAGGATGTTCCATGGGCTGATGAGAAGAATGTGTATTCAATTTTTGTAGGATGGAATGTTCTGTAGATGTCTGTTAAATCCAATTGTTGAATGGTTAAGTTTACGTCCAAAATTTCTTTGCCTAGTTTCTTATTGGAGGATCTATCCAACACTGCCAAAGGGGTGTTTAAATCTCCGACTATTATGGTGCTAGAAATCATGTCAGTTAGAATCTCTCTTATAAATTGAGGCACATTCTGTTTGGGTGCATATATGTTATTAATTGAAATCTCATGATGTTGAGTGTTACCCTTAACAAATGTGAAGTGACCATCCTTACCTTTCCTTATTTTTGTTGGTTTAATGTCTATTTTATCTGCAAATAAAATTGCAACCCCTGCTTTTTTCTGATTTCCATTTGCCTGAATTATAGATAACCATCCCTTCACTGAGTCTATATTTATCTTTTAAGGTAAGATGAGATTCTTGTATACAAAAGATATCTGGTCTGTATCTAGTCAGTCAACCTGTGCCTCTTTAGAGGACAATTTAAGCCATTCCCATTAATTGAAAATATTGATAAGCCTGGTAGAATTTTGGGTATCAAGCTTTTCGAAAGTTGAGTGGACATTTTTAATCCTTTTGTCACTGTAGAAATTGGAATTTGATCAAAAGTTTCTGAATGAGTTTACTTTGGTGGTAGAGGATTGTGCTGGTCATTATGGAGGATAGGTCTGAGAATATCCTGGAGAGCTGGTTTAGTTATGTCAAATTTCTTCAACATGTGAATGTCATTAAAGTATTTAATTTCTCCATCATAAATGAAACTTAGTTTCATTGGATACAGGATCCCAAGTTGAAAGTTATTTTGTTTTAGGAGGTTAAAGGTCGATGACCACCCTCTTCTAGCTTAAAAAGTTCAGCAGAGAGATCTTCAGTCATTCTAATATTGTTCCCCTTGTAGGTTATGGTTTTCTTACATCTGGCTGCTTGCAGAATTTTCTCCTTCATGTTAACTTTGGTGAAGTTAATTATAAAGTGTCTGGGAGATTCTTTATTTGAGTTGGGTTATGCTAGGGTTGAAACTGTCTCCTTTCTGAATTTCAGAATCACTTGCCATGTTTGGGAAGTTCTCCACAATTATCTCTTGAAGTGGAACATCTGGGTCTTTCAAAGCAACCTCATTGCCTTCAGGAATTTCTATAAGGTAAATATTAGTTTTCTTCAAACTGTCCCTGAGCTCTCTCAGAGAATGATCCATTTTTGCTCTACACTTCTCTCTCTCTTTAAGAGTTTGGGAGTGTTCAAAAGCTTTGTCTTCAATGTCAGAAATCCTTTCTTCTGACTGCTCTATTCTGTTACTGAGGGATTCTACTATATTTCTCAGATCTTTGAGGGCTGGAAGTTCTTGCCTCAATGAGTCAAAATCTTTGGTAATTTTGTCTTTGAATTTATTTAATTCTTGACACAACTTTTGAAATGCTCCTTGAATTTCTAATTCCAACTTTACCTCCATTCTGTTAATCTTATTTGCAATCCAAATTCTAAATTCAATTTCTGACATCTCAGCCATTTGTTTATAAATGGGATCTTCTGGGGTGTCCACCTTGTTGTTCCTTGGGGGAGTTGATCTATTCTAATTATTCATGTTGCCAGAGTTTTTCTGCTGATTCTGCCCCATGATTATTTTTCACCATTTGGCTAGATGAACAGATAAGATGAAATCATATTGGGGGCTCATGGAGTAGTGATTAACCAGCCCTTTGCCCAAGAGCTGGGACTGGTGACTGCAGGTTTCCCCCTACTGCTTTACAAAGGACCTATACAGTACTATGGCCTGAGACTCTGGGGGCCTTCTTGGTGTGGTGGGGCTAAGTGGCTCTGTCTTGTTTTCAGCTTGTCTCTGTCCAATCCCAGTGAATCAGTAACTCTGGATTGAAGTCTCAGCTGTGGAGAAATACAAGCAACTAAGACACCCTTCCCCCCACAGGCAACAATTGGAAAAGGAAAATGAAACCTTCCCACAACAACACAACCAAGTTACCACCTTAGATGGTCCTTCTCAAACAACACAACCACGTTACCAACTTGGATGGTCTTTGGTGATTGGCCCAGGTCAAGAGTTCCAAACCAATTGTCCCAGTCAGTACCCAGTCTCAAGTGGGAGAGTTCAAAAGGTCTCCAACAACTAGATAGCAGGGGTCTGCTGGCAGCTCGAGTATGACTTGCTCTGGTGCTCCATGGAGTCAGAAGGACCCACCCAGCAAATGAATTAGTCCAGGAATGTTGTTGTCTCCTTCTGCAAGTTGCACCTCTGTCATGCCTGGTCACTGGTAACCCCACAGGGCTGTGACCCAGATCCCTCCAATGAGCAGATGCACCAGGAAGTTGCACCTGCCTAAGTCACTGGGAGATCTATCTCGCCTCAGCCAGGCTGCCATACTCTACCACCAGCCAGCAGAGGGAGCTAAAACCTGACTACCTCAGGTACTTAATGGAGGCTGGGGAGTTTCACTCAGTTCCAGTCCCGCCCCTGAGTGATGTTGCTACCACTTTTATTCTCACAGAATTTGCATTTCTGTCCTGGCTATATTCCCCTCTAGGCCAGGCACTATTTGAGTTCACAAAAACTGCATCTCAGCCCTGCCCTGTGCTGCTGCTGCTGCGCCAATTCTCACAGAGCTGGCATCTCTGCC
This sequence comes from Arctocebus calabarensis, assembly GCA_963573935.1. Taxonomy (NCBI): domain Eukaryota; kingdom Metazoa; phylum Chordata; class Mammalia; order Primates; family Lorisidae; genus Arctocebus; species Arctocebus calabarensis. Next base: position 16,622 of record CAUYON010152068.1, on the reverse strand, counting down.
TCCACTGCACTCTCTGTTGGGGCAGGCAGGGTTAGGGCTCACAAACAGCTCTCAGTTCCTGCCCCTCCCTGGGCTGATGCTACTGCCATGCCTGCTTTTATCCCAGCTAGGTCCCCCTGGGAGCCAGGTGCATCTTGGGCTTACAAAAGCAGCAATTCTGACTCAGCCCTGACCTGGGAGTATGCTCTCTCTGCATGCGCATGGATTCTATTATTTGTCCCTGTGCCCCACCCAGGCAGTTACCACCTCAAACATACCCTTTGTTCATGGCACCTGCATTTCCATCCCAGATCTGTTCTACCCATGGCCTGGAGCAGAAGTCCAGCTCCCTCTGCTTGCTAAGAGAGGAAGAAAATGTTTCTCCAAAACATCACCAGGGGTGTGAGCCTTATTGTTCCCGCCACTGCCACTGCTGCACTGTGGCAGGGTACCATCTCTCCCTCTCCCCTATGACTCTCTCAATCCACAGTCCCTGCTTTAACACCCATGCTGCCAATTCAGCACCAACTTGTAACAGCCCACAACCGATCCATACCTCTCAAAAAAATGCCCAATAATCTGGACTCCACGGGGGATAGGCTTCCAGATCATGGGATGAGAGTGGAGGGGAGGGCTGGGAGTTCAGAGTTGCAGGTAGAGAATACATATAGTTTTATGCCTGATGGGAGAGTGCCATGGCACACTAGTGGGTCCTCTCTAGGAAAGGAGTTCAGTTTTTAGAGGTTCTCTCCTGTGGGATAAAATAGGAAGAGCTGAACTCTGGTTGCTTGTTTGCAGATAGTATACTGTGAACCATTCTCATGGGGGAGGGAATACTTGTCCACTTGGCAATGTGTTTTGTACCTATTATTTGTTTGCTTGGGGTCACAGCTCACCTCAGCAGGGGTGATATACACTCTTCAATCTTCTTTCCTGGCTCAGTTCCAAACCATAGGCTTACTTCTATCCCCATAGGATACATCAGTCCTACAAGTTCAAAAAAATGTACCTCTCAGCCATTTATTCACACGAAGCTACTAGAAGATGTGTTCCACCAAGACTAGAGAGTAAAACAAGAAAAAGGAATACAAGAGGGCTAGAAGGCACAGAGGAGTAAAGAAGTAAACTTGTAGACTATTAGCAAAAATCCCAGGACAACAACCACATAGAAGACAAAAACAGCAATTAGTCTACACTGAAACAAGAGGAAGGAAAGTTCAGATAGGATAGCCCCCCCAAAAATATACTGATAGATTACCTAATATTTCTGAGCATATGGAGAAGAAATTTGCATTTCTGACATTCAAACATTAAGTTTGAGAATAAATTACTGATATGTACAAAGGAAACTATAGAAAACAAGAAAGAGGAGTAATTATTTACACAAGAGAATAGAAAAAGTTATATTAGAGACCTTCATTTTCCAGCCAAAATGGATTGATAGAGACTAGATTTTACCACCTGAAACAAAGCAAAAAAAAGACAAACGATGTTAAATAATGATTTTTAAGATACTGGATATTAGACAACAAGATAGTGGTCTCTGAAAAATAAAAATTAAAAGAAATTTTAAATAGAAAAACAGACAATAGTCTCTGAGAGATCACATCTAACAATAGCATAATATACATTCTTTTCAATTGCATACAAAACATCATATTATGAGACATAAAAAAAATCTAGATGGCATTTAAATAAACATACAAAAGATATATCCCTATATCAAAGCATCACATGTACCCCATAAATATATACAAGTATTATGTAAGCATAGTAATTAATAATAAAAAAATTGAGAAAAAAATGGATACTACTACATACCTATTAGAATGTGAAAATCTAAAACACCAACACCACCAAAATGCTGATGAGAATACCAAACATAACCCTAATGTATAAACCAGCAACTGCACTCCTTAGTATTTATCCAAATTAGTTGTAAACATGTTTGCACAAAACCTCCATGAAAATGTTTATAGCAGCTTTAGTCATAATTGCCAAAACAAAGGAACCAAAATGTCCTTCATAGCTGAATGAATAAATAAACTGTTTTACATGAAAACAATGGAATATTATTCAATATGCACTATCAGGTCATAAAACAAGTAGGAGAAATGTAAATGAATATTACTAGAAAATGGTGCAGAGTAGGATGAACTAAGGATAAATCTTATTAAAGATATGAATAGCCAGGCGCTGTGGCGGGCGCCTGTAGTCCCAGCTACTAGGGAGGCTGAGGCAACAGAATCGCTTAAGCCCAAGAGCTGTATGTTGCTGTGAGCAGTGTGACGCCACGGCACTCTACCCAGGGTGATAAAGTGAGACTCTGTCTCTACAAAAAAAAAAAAAGATATGAAAGATCTATATGCTAAAAACTAAAAATTATTTTTGATAAAAACTAAAGACTTAAATAAATGGGTAAATAAACCTTGTTAGTGGGTCACAAAACCCAATATTTTTTTTTATTGTTTCTGATTAATTTGAGAGTACAAGGAAGTAGGTTACAATGATTATATTTATTAGATAGTGTACTTTTTCTAATTATGTCCCACCCCAAGAAGTGTGCCATATAGCCTAACATTGTGCCCATTAACTGAGAACACACACACCCCCTCCCCTCTCCCTCATTTTCCTACCCCCCACCTTGAATTGATTTGAGTTTTTCTCTTACATAAGCATGTATTAGATCATCTACTGGCTTCATATTAGTATTGAGTACATTAGAATCTTGCTCCTCCATTCTTGTGATACTTTATTAAGAAGAATGTATTTCAACTCAATCCAAATTAACACAAAAGATGTAATTTCAATGGCTGAATAGTATTACATGTTACACATATACCACAGTTTATTAATCCATTCCTGGGTTGGTGGGCTTTTAAGTTGTTTCCACATTTTGGAGATTGTAAACTGAGCTATGAGATACAATCTAGTGCAAATGTCCTTATAATAAAAGGATTTTTGTTCTTCTAGGTCTAGTAATGGGATCACAGGATCAACTGGGAAGTCTAATTTGAGTTCTTTGAGAATTCTCCATACTTCCTTCCAAAAAGGTTGTGCTAGTGTGCAGTACAATGAAAAGTATAAAAGTGTTCCCTTCTCTCCATATCCACGCCAGCATCTATAGCTTTGAGACTTTATGAAGTGGGCTATTCTAACTAGGGTTAGGTGATACCTCAGGGCAGTTTTTATTTACATTTCTCTGATGATCAGGGATGATGAGAATTTTTTCAAATGTTCATTAATCATTCATCTGTCTTCCTCAGAGAGGTTCTGCTCATATCTCTTGCCCAGTGGTAGACACAAAACTCAATATTGTTAAGATTTCAATTCTTCCCAAATATATCTATAAATTAAATCCAACCGAAAATTTCACCAGGATTTTTATGCAAATTAACAAGCTGATTCTAAAATTTTCTGTAAGTGCAAAGGACCTAGGACAGCTAGGACCTAGCAGTAATTATGAAAAAGAACAAATAATTCTGAAAAAAAGAAAAAAAGTTAATGGACTAACACTTCCTGATTTTAAAACTCATCATGAAACTACAGTAAAAAGGTTTGGCTGAGATCTCAAGGCAGTGCAGGCCTCCACTGCCTCAGCCCCACCATGCTGCCCAGAGACTTGGAAAACAAGACCAGCCCTGTAGGAATGGCAGGGAAACTATAGTTGTGGAGAAGGGAGTGCCCAGCAGTCCTTCGCTAGACTTCCCGATACAGCTAGCGGATTACATGCCTACCATCCCAGTGATTGGTTCAGTAGTAACCTTACCTTAGACCAAAGCAAAATTTGGCTCATCTCTTTAACTGCCCATGAATTTATCTCAGCTATTGCCAACTATCCCTTACAGCACAGAAAAAATGACAGTCAGAGTCCCTGGCAGTTCCTGAAGCAAGAGCAATTATACTCTAACCAAAGAAAATTGGACTCATGACCTTAGGAAGCATGGCATCAATATAAAGAAGCTTCACTACTTTACCTAAACCACTCAACTTCAATGTACTTGCAAGTTCCCATGTCCCCATACCAGCCTATTTTCATAATAAACTTTATAGTAAAGATAATGTAATGTTGGTGCCAACATGCATACATAGGTGAATGAAACAGATGGCTCTGGCCAGCATGGTGGGGCTTAGGCAGTGGAGGCCTTCACTGCCTTGAGGCTGAGGCAAACCCTTTACTGTAGGGAGCTAAAAGTGGACCCACATATACATGTATATGGAAATGATTTTTTATAAAGATGGAAAAGAAATTCAGTGGAGAAAAGAAATACTCTTCAACAAATAATGCTGGAACAAGTGGTGATGGTGGGGGAAGGAAAGTAACATCCTCACCCATTGCTAGACTCGTGTCTGAGACAATTATAACAAAAGACTGATTAATGAGAAAAGTATACAAATTTTTTTTAATATAAGCTTTATGTGACACATGAGCCTTCAGAAATAAAGACCAAAAGAAACAGGGATACCTATTTATTTTTATGAACAATGATAAAGAAGTATCACTGAGGACATAAGGGTATGATCTAATGGTAAAAAATGGGGGGAAATATTTAGCAAGGCCTGTTTGTTCACAGTCTTCTTGGTGTCTATATCTTCAAGGAGTAGGACATTCTTTTCCTTTGGGTACAGGGAGAACCTCTCTAGAATAGAGTCCTTTGACTTATTATTAGGAGAATTCAGCTAGATGTTATGGCCTGCTTCAGGGTAGAAGAAGTAAGGGCAATTATTTCTAGATTAATGGACTCCTCCTGCTGTTTCCTCAAATGCCAAAATGCTGTATTTTAGAGTGATGCATCCTAAAGCCTGTGATTATCTATATGCAAAGAAAAAAGAAGATTTTTTATTTATACCTCACACCATATTCATAAATTAACCCCAATGGGTCCTAAGCCTAAATATAAAACCTAAAACTACAAAACTTCTACAAGAAAATCTTTGTGACCATGAGTTAGGAAAAGATTTCTTAGATACACCAGAATAAACACAATCTATAAAAGAAAAAAAATAATAATAAAATGGATTTCATCAAGATTTTTAACTTTTTTGTTGTTACTCAATTTTTTAATGACTGTTTAAAATTATTGCACAAATAAATCCATGATTACCATAGAATTTTTAATATACAAATAGAGCTAAAGAAGAAAATAAATGTCATATGAAACCTTATCCTTAGAAATAACATTTTGCCCAGATTCTTTGTCTGCATAGGTAGAAAAATATTTATATCTTTTATTCTTTTTTTAAATTAAGTCATTTCCAAAACTTACTAAATGCAGAATACAGATGTCTTCCTACAATAACTAAGAAAATAACATATGGCTATGTCAAACAGTTTGATGAAAATGTTTCAGATTATATATGAAACCAGCACATTGCACCCCTTGATTGCACTAATGCATTCAGCTATGATTCAACAATAAAATAATAATAATAATAATAAATAAATAAATAAAAGGCTGGGGCTGGGTGTGGTGGTTCATGCTTGTAATCCTAGTACTCTGGGAGGACAAGGTGACTAGATTGCTTCAGTGCAGGACTAGCCTGAGCACGAGTGAGATCCCATCTCTACTAAAAATAGCTGGGCATTGCGGTGGTGCCTGTAGTTCTAACTACTCAGGGAGACTGAGGCAAGAGGAACTCTTGAGCCCTAGAGTTTGAGGTTGCTGTGAACTATGACACCACTGCACTCTACCCAAGGCAACACAGTGAGACTCTGTCTCCAAAAAAGAAAAAAGAAGAGAAATAAAATACGATGAAATGTTGGACTAACTGGGCTCCGTAAGCCTTCTTATTCTAACATTCAATGCTTCTTTAGTCACAGGTGTTTTTTATCCTCCACAGGGGAGTTTGTTTGGAGCCAGGTAAGTGGTCTTTTTGTATCCTTGTTCTAGTTGTAGAGGTTGTTGACTGTTGTAGTTTGTAGGTGTAGATTGTTATCATTTGACAATTTTCTAGAAGGACAGAAGTCCTGAAAATGAATAAGAAAAATTCCCACCAGTCTTGTGTGGCAAAACAATGAACATTTATTGAAATATCGGCATGTGCTGGGCACTTTGTGGGCATTCTTGTTTGATCCTCATAACTATCTTATGTACTAGGTATCCTTCTATTCATTATTTATAGAAGAAACTGAGGCTTAGAAAATTGGCTTGTTATTACAAGCTAGTAATGAGAAGAGTCAAAATCCTAACAGTTGGTCTGCCTGGTTCAAAGCCAAGCTCTTGATTTGAGTCATCTGTTTTATGCATCAGTTCTTTGGGTGAGGTTTGATCAAAGATCCAGAGCCATGGAACTTACCAAAGTACTCTGGCCAGTGTAGTATCTTTGAAGTGCTAAGCAATCCATGGGGATGAGCAACAGAAAAAGTGTTCCAGAAAAAATGGAAAGGAATAAAGGAAGGTGGGTCATGTGAGCATATTCTATTTTCTGACAAAAACCAAAATGCATATTGATGAGCAGAGATGGCCAGTAAACCTTGTGCTGCTGTCACTTTCCCCCTTCCCACCGGGCTTGTTATCATTATTGTTGTCGTTATTCTTCATGAGTTTACGTTTATCTGAAAACCTCTCCTTTGTTTTTGGAGAGTAAAAGAGCAACAAAATGGTGATGTTACTCAGCTGCTCTGGCCCTGCTGGTGGTGTAGCCATAGGTTTCTTGTTGGGAAAAGGTCTTTCAAAGCAGGTAGGGATTTGAGGCTGATTTTTTTTTTCTCCTTTAGTCTTTTAGTCACACAACTGGAGCTTAGAATTGAATTTTTAGCCACAGCACACCAAATAATAATCTGCCACTGTCCACTGGGAGCCTCCTGGCAAGGGATGTGTCTGGTGCCCGGTTCTTCTTGGTTCCAGTGTTGCTGCTGCACAAGCTGATTTCTGCTTTGTGCTGAAAAGGGAAATGTTGATCTCTTTTCAATGGTTCTTGTTCTGATGTGGCTGTTTTGGGAGGGAGCGCTTTGGAGTTGGAAGAAATATTATTTTATATAAACATTTATTTGGCTGTTATTGTAAGAAAAATTTCTACCAACATGAAGAAGTCACTTCAAACATTTGTGGAGAATTTTTCAGGAGGTTTTCACCTCATCTAAGTAAAATCTTTCACCTGTCTTGGGTGACAGTTACTATTATTATCTTCACCATGCAGACAATCTGTACAGAGTTTCAGAGACTTACCTAAAGTCACAGTTCCTGTAACCGGAAGAGCTGAACTTGAAATTGGGTTTTTCACAATCCAAAGCCAGTGTTTTAGGTCAAAATGCAAACTATCTGAAAATAAGTAAGGATTTTCTTTTATTTAAACCCCCCCAAATGTGCTCTATAATCACCTGTTGAGGTGAGATGGGCATTTAAAATTTGTGTTTCTTAAATCTGTAGCACAGATTTGAGACTGAATAGTTAAATTGGTATTTAAAAAGAATAAACATTTGTAAAGCACTTCAAAAGTACTCATTAACAAAATCAATATCAAATATGAAATCATAAAACCTCAGGATTAAAAGGATCTCAGAAGTAGTACATCGTTCACAACCCCCATCCTTCCCCGTGCAACTCACCGTTTTCACCACTTCATTTAAACTGTCCTTCCCTTGGCAGAACACTTAATTTATCAGGCTCTATGCCAGGCATCCTCAAACTTTGTAAACAGGGGGCCAATTCACTGCCCCTCAGACTGTTGGAGGGCCAGACTATAGTTTAAAAAAAAAAACTATGAAAAAATTCCTATGCACACTGCACATATCTTATTTTGAAGTAAAAAACAAAATGGGAACAAATACAATTCACACCACCACATGTGGCCCGTGGGCCATAGTTTGAGGACCTCTACCCTATGCCTTAAAGACATCTACAGCTTGGGTGTCTTTCTCATTCAGTTTCTACTTTCCTCAAGATTAAACCAAAATATGAATTAATTATTGTTGAATCTCCACATACCCTATTAGGGAGCAAAATTTATGCAACAGAAATAATGCCTTAAGTCTCTCTGTGTTTACTTTCCTCTGGAGAACTTTTACATTTAATAATATCACATGCCTATTTTTTTTTCTTCCAACTTATTTGAATAGAGCTGCACTGTCCAATAAGGTCACCCCTGGCTGTATGGGCTTTTGAGCACTTGAAATATGGCTAGTTCCAATTGAAGAGTGCTAAAACTATAAAATACACACCAGCTGTACACTTAGTAAAAAAAAAAAAAAAAGAATGAAACGTATTTCACTAATAAATGTTTATATTGATGACATGTTAAAATAATATTTTAGATAGATTAGATTAACATATATGATTAAAATTAATTTTACCTGTTTCCTTAATCTTTTAAGATGGCTACTAGAAACTTAAAAATGACACAGTTCACACTATGTTTCTATTGGACATAGAAACATTGTCCTAGACAAAAACTAGATTAAATGATAGAGGAGATGTAACTAGAGAAATTAAATCTCAAGTTTGGAAAGTCTTGAAAGAATATTTATGAGTCACACTGAGTAAGTCAAATATTGCCATTGTCTTCACTTAAGTTTTATGACTGTGATATTGCAAAGTAAGTATAACCTTCCCATGTTAGAACTACAATTATTTAAACCAGTCACGTTTTCCAGTTCTTTACTTGCTGTGTTTTCTGAAGTAGTTACGTAGTTAGAAAACGCCACCAAAAACAGGTTTGAGAAAAGAAGAGGTCACGATCCTGCAAGGGTTATTAGGAGGCAATTGTGTAATTTCCACCTAAGGGTGATAACATGAAGGTACCAAGGCATTGAGTCAGGATTTGCTCTCGGGAGACCTCTGGCAAGAAGCATAACATCAACTTAAGTGGGTCACAGAGTGATTGTTAATTTCCATTCATAGCGTTTGTTTCATTTTCTAATGTCTCGGTTAGCTCTAAGGTGATGCTTTAAATAGTTGTGAAGACATCCATGGAGGTAGTCAAAGTTTCCAGAGTTGTCAACATTAACTTCCTTTGTCAGTATTTCTCCACCTTCCAATGAGTCTTCAGCAGAATCTGAGCTACCCCCTGGAATCCAACCAGCAAGCTGTTATCAGAATCCTCCAGCCACTCCTGGGTACCACTGCCAACAAGCTGGAAAGAACTGTGTAGGAGGAAATGCCAGCCTTGCTGAGTCGGGCAACTTCTTCAACCAAAGGTTGACTGGTAATTAGTGTTACTGCATCCATGGGACCACAGGAGATAAAGTCAGCCCAGACCTTGCCAGCCAAGAAAGGGCACTGTTCAGGGTAGTGAATTTTCCAACTCCATGCAGAAAAGGGCCCCAGATGCAGGCTATATGTAGGCAGCAGGCATGGTTACTGGCCCTCTGAATTCTGAAGTTCTTTTGATGTGGTTAGAGTATGAATGAAAAAGAGAATAAAAGCTGGAGACTCCAAGAGTCTTTGCTATCTATAAGCTTTAATTCAGATCTAGACTAGCTGAGTGTGGGTGGCATCATTTGAATAGTTCCCCAAGTGACTCTAATGTGAATGTTTAGTACAAACAGTACTGGCTTTGGAGTCAAAAGAAGTGGAGTTGAGTAGTGATCAGCCAGTTAGCCGCTACCTCTCTCACCTATGATTTTACCTCTGATTTACCCTTTGTGCAAACCCTGGCCCAGCTACACCCAGAATTGCCTAAACCAATACTCTCCCTCTTTTCACAGTTATTTGCTCAAGTGGCATCGTTTTGAGAGGTTATTCCCTGGCAACTCTTTCCCTCACCCCTAGCCTTCCTATCTCCCTTATTCTTCAACTTCTTCAACCTTACTCTGCTTTAGTTTCTCCATAGCACTTATTCCTACCTGGTGCCTTATTTATTTACTTTTTTGTTTGTTTGTTTGTTTTAGGTTTCTCACATTAAAATATGAACCCATGTTCCAGGTTCTAGGACTGGCAGGTGAGACTATTTTAATCAAATCTCTCTCTTGAAGACAATTTTAAAAGCTGAGCAAAATGTTCATATATGATGGTGCTGGTAGCACCGTGGTTATGGCACCAGCCACATAACACTAAGGTTGGCGTGTTCAAACACAGCCCAGGCCAGCTAAACAGCAATGACAACTGCAACCAAAAACATAGCTGGGCGTTGTGGTGGGCCTAGCTACTCAGGAGGCAGAAGCAAGAGAGTCTTTTAAGCCCTAGAGCTTGAGGTTGCTGTGAGCTGTGATGCCACAGCACTCTACTGAGGGAGACACAGTGAGACTCTGTCTCAATACAAAACAAAACAAACAAAAAAACCCACTCACATACATACACCACACACTTACAAGCATCAGGGATCTAACAAGATAGTAAGAAATTAGAACAAGAAAACAATTAGAGTTCAAAGCAGTGAACCAGAGCCCTTTCAGAAAAGAGCATTTGCTGATAGTTAAAAGGAAGTTGAGAGGCAGAGTTTCCCAGAGTTCTTGGAAAGTCACCTGTTCCATATCCTGGAACTACAAGGACTACCATTTTGGCTCTGAAGGTCTTTGGCAAGGGACTAGAAGCAGCCAAGACCCATAGCTGAGCTTTTGAAAACTCAGATACATGAAGGTTTAGGGACTAGCATTGATCCTCCTCAAAGATAGAAAACTAATGCACTTATATTACCACGATTTCCCACACAAAAAACTAGGCCCCAGAAGCATAAGCAAACAAGATAGACATGATCCTTACCTTAAAGGAGCTTATAGTCTTGAAGGGAATATGGATAGTAAACTGCTAAACAGAATTATGTATGATGTATTCATGACAATAATATACTTAGATTGATAGTAATTACTTTAGATTGATGGAAACAAGAAAAGTCTGCTTGAGGACATTACCTTTCAGCTGGGACCTGATAGATGAAAAGGGCTTGGTGAAATGTAGGGTGGGAAGGAGGCGTTCTAAGGAGCACCTGCCGTGGCCCTGTGTCAGGACAGTGGCTGAGGTGGAGTGGGGTGAAAAGAGGCTGGAGAAATCGGCAGGATCCAAATCATAACAGCTCTTCTGGTCATCCATGTTACAGAGTATGAATTTTGTCTTAAGTATGCTGGGAAGACATTGAAAGGTTTAAAATAGGCAAGTGATATATAATAATTACATTTTAAAAGATGACCATCCCATCTACTTGGGAGGCCGAGGCATGAGAATCGCTTAAGCCCAGGAGTTGGAGGTTGCTGTGAGCTGTGTGACGCCACGGCACTCTACCGAGGGCAATAAAGTGAGACTCTGTCTCTACAAAATAAAAATAAATAAATAAATAAAAGATGACCGTGACTTCTCTGTAGGAATTAGATTGGAAGTAAGCAACTGCAGTAAAGGGGAGACCAACAGGAGGCTATGCAAGAAATGGTGTGGTGTGAAGAGGGTTAGATTCAACACTGAATTTTGAAGCTGTGCCCGTGAGACTGAAAAAAAATGAAGGTGGAGGGTTGGCACCTGTGGCTCAAAGGAGTAGGGTGCTGGCCCCATATGCCAGAGGTGGTGGGTTCAAACCCAGCCCTGTCCAAAAACCGCAAAAAAAAAAAAAAAAAATGAATGTGGAGATGAGATGTTAAGGACATTTCTAATGTAAGCATACGGACAGTTGTTTTGTCTGCTGTCCTGGAATGAGGACTGCAAAAAGAACATGTCTGGGTGGTGCCCATAGCTCAGTGGGTAGGGCACCAGCAACACACGCCAAGGCTAGGGGGTTCAAACCTAGCCCCAGCCAGCTAAAAACAATAACAACAATGACAACTGCAACAACAACAACTGCAACAAAAATAGCTGGGCGTTGTGGTGGGTGCCTGTAGTCCCAGCTACTTGGGAGGCTGAGACAAGAGGATCACTTAAACCCAAGAGTTAGAAGTTGCTGTGAGTTGTGATGCCACGGCACTCTACCCAGGGTGACTGCTTAAGACTCTGTCTCCAAAAAAACAAAAACAAAAACAAACAAATAACGTTGTTAAGTTAAAACCAAATGTTTAGTTTTCAACATATTAAATGTGAGGTGCTAAAGATGTGAAGTAGGTAGCTGAACATATAGGCCTGGAGCTTCCTAAAGATGTCTGAGATGGTACTTAAAGCTCTAGGGGTAGTTAAACTTACTTAGGAAGGGGGGGTCTCTTTCTAGAGGAGACATTCACGGTTGAGCCTGAAAAAAAACACTTCACACTCTTTAGGGTGCAAGTAAAATGGGAGAAGAGACAACAAAGGAGATTGAGAGGGAGTATCAAGAGAAGTGAAGGAACACCAGGAGCTTGGCATCCCGAAACCGAAGGAGAAGGAGGGAGTGTTAAAATGAGAATGGCACAGGTTCCAGAATTGAGCAGCTTTGGCCATCATAGGCAGCCATAGCAAGAGCAAATGTGATAGGGTAAGGACTGAGGGATGTAAGTTTTATGGGGGAGAGGGACATGGTGTGAGTAATTCTTTTTTGAAAAGGTTGGAATAAAGAGGACAGAGAATCAGAGGGCAGCAGATAAAGCACACAAAATCTTGGAGGGATTCATCCCCAATAGGTGATGGATTGCAGGTGTAAGCACAGAGCGGAGACGGGAACAGCATAGGGACAAGGCTCCCAGGGCTGCCGGAAGGGCTGGGCCTCTCCGCTGAGGAGGGGTTGGTTTTTGGCAAGAAGAGGCAACTTCTCTTGGGAAGGGAAGGCACAGTTGTTGGAGGGCTTGTGCTCTGAGAGACAGGACAATGAGGATGGACATTTGCTTCTGGTAACTACCATTTCCATCATGATGATCATCTACTGAAAGTGCTATCAAACCGAAGGAAGGCGATCTTAGATTTGGGGAAAGTGAAAAATCACTTGACTAAGCTGACTAGCTGACTAGCTGAGAAGAAATGAAGAAAAGGGACCATTTTCTCTATGTGGCCACCACTTTATTCACACAGGTACAGAGCCTAGCACCATTTAATAGCCTGTGGAGAAATTACTATAAACCTCTTCTCTTTGCTAGACTATGAGCACTTTGAAGACAGAGATTTAGTCTTCCTCCTCTTTGCAGTTTCAATGCTGCACTCCTATAGAGCAGAAATCAACAAATCATTAAAGACAGCATGAATGAATAAATGAGTGATCAAAGGAAGAAGTGTTATAGAACAGGCCTGATGTGAATACGTCTGATGAATCATATCTCACGTTTCTACATTGCCTGCATTCTGAGAAATAACAAAGCCTCTGGAGCATCTGCCACCAATGGGCACTGATCTTCTCAAGGATCTTCCCAAGAATCAAGAAGGGCGGGTGGATATGAGTTAGTGAAGTAGTAACAGGTAAAGACATCTTTCTTCTGACAGATATATCCCAAAAACTTGGGGGGAAAAAATTCTAGGATATTTCCTGCCATTTTCCCCTGGCAGAGTTAAAACCTACTCCTGAGAATAAAGGAAATTTTTATTTAAAGGAACAGAGATGATTATCACCTACAATCTCATCTTGTTTTTGCATGTTTCAATATTTCCTATGTATACACATTTTTTATAGTAAGCAGGTTATTCAAAGAACCATGTATGATGCTTTTTTCCCCCTTAAAATTATATTCTATGAAAGCTGCAGTAGTCAAGGTAATGTAGTTTTAATGAAAGGATAGACACATAGATTAATGGAACAAAAAGAATCCAAAAATAGATCCAGAACACAGTCACACAGTCAATTGATTTTTAACAAAGGTGTCAAGGCAATTTGATAGAAAAAATTATAGTCTTTTCAAGAGATGATCTTGAAATAATTGAATAACCCTATGCAAAAAAGCAAAAGAACCTCAGCCATATCTTACACTATATGCGAAAAATAGTTGAAATGGATAATAGAGCAAAATTTAAAATCTAAAATTATATAATTAAGTAAAAAAAATGAGGTTTATATTAACCAGTGTGATGTAAATGCTCCTAATTCTATATGAAATCAGCAAATTGTACCCCAAACATGCATTAATGTATATATGATCTATGCGTTTATGATTTAATAAAAAAATAAATATAAATAAAATAAAATCTAAAATTATATACCTTCTACATAAAAACAAAGGAGAGGCTCAGTGCCTGTAGGACAGTGGTTACAGTGCCAGCCACATGCACTGAAACCTGGCCCAGGCCAGCTAAACAACAATGACAACTGCAACAAAAAAATACCTGGGCATTAGTGGCAGGCACCTATAGTCCCAGCACCTACGTGGGAGGTTGAGACAAGAAAAGTGCTTAAGCCCAAGAGTTTGAGGTTGCTATAAACTGCGTCATCATGGCACTCTACTGAGGGCGACATGGTGAGACTCTGTATCAAAAAAAAAGGAGAAAAGAAAAAATTCATAAATTAGACTTTATAAAAATTATAAGCCTTTGCTCTTTGTAAGATACTGTTAAGAAAATGAAAAAACAACTCATAGACTGGGAAAAAATACGTTAAAAACACTAAATTCTTTTTTTTTTTTAGACAGAGCCTCAAGCTGTCACCCTGGGTAGAATGCTATGGCATTACAGCTCACAGCAACCTCCAACTCCTGGGCTAAACTAGTTCTCTTGCCTCAGCCTCCCAAGTAGCTGGGACTACAGGCACCCACCACAATGCCCGGCTATTTTTTGGTAGTTGTCATTGTTGTTTGGCAGGCCTGGGCTGGATTCAAACCCGCCAGCTCTGGTGTATGCAGCTGGTGCTTTAGCAGTTTGAGCTATAGCCGCCGAGCCTAAAAACCCTAAATTCTTTAAGCGCTCTGGGTCCTAGTACTTTATGATTAAAAAAAAGAAAAAAAAAAACTTGAATCCAGAATTCTTAAAGAATTTTCCTAATTCAATAATAAGAAAACAAATAGTATAATTTCAAAAAATTGGCAAAAGATCTAAATAGACACTTCACAGAAGGTGAGTTTTGAATAGCAAATAAGCATATATAAAAAGATGCTTAACATCACTGGTTATTAGGGAAATGTAATTTTTTATGTTAGGTTCAGTTTTTATTATTATTTCACATTAATATGAGGGTACATATGATTATTAAAACCACAATGACATACAACTACTCATCAAATAAAAAAAAAGGCAACTGACAGTACCAAACGCTGGTGAGCTGTGGAGCAATCGGAATGCACAAGTGTTGCTGGTGGGCATGGCAAGTGGTACAGCCACTTTGGAAAACAGTTCAACAGTTATAAACAAAGTGATATATACACTTACCATTGGACCCAGCAATCCCAATTCTAAATATTTGCCCAAGAGCAATGAAAATATATATGTCCATACCAAATCCTGTTCACAAGTGTTTATAGTAGCTTTTTATTCATAATAGTAAAAAACAGGAAATGCTTTTTAATTGGTTCAGTGTATAAACAAACTGTCATAAACACACAATGGGTTACCATATTACCTGGTAATATGGAAGAATCACTCGGAAGAATCACTTTTTTAAAAGCCAATGGTGACCCCTTCAGACCTGGTCTGACATGTCAGGTGCCTCTGTGAGTTGCTGACAGCACAGGTGGGCGCACTGAGAGCAGAGGGGTGCTGACCCGTGTGCTTGGGGAAAGGCAGGCAGCCCTATCACTTCACATTTCTCCCTTCCATTAGGCTTGTTTGAGTCCTCATCTGACTTGGGGCTCCTTCTTTCCTTCCAGCTGTCCCCTGTGGTTTGGCTCACGGTCCCCTTTGACACGACCAGATAGCCAAGGACGTCTCCACAGGAAGGGCATTGGCTGCGAGGCTCAGCTGCTTTGCTAACTCACACGCTGCTCTACAAAGAGCAGGAGGGAGAAATAGACTTGTGACTTGACGGCAGGACCTTGTCTTATGCCTCTTACAGTGGCCCGTCAATTGTAAGCACAGAGCCTAATATATAGTAGGTCCCCAATACCCATTTGCTTTCTGTATTGATTTAGTTTCTTTTCAAGATGTTAAATTTAGTTCCTCGTGTGTGTAGTATACATAGAATACAGACTAAAAATGCTTTAGCCAGCGCCTTGCTTAAATCACTGGAAGAGAAATAGTAACCCTGATGTACTCCTTTTAAGGATATTGGTTATGTAATAAATTTCTGTTCATTTTTATATTTAGCAAATATTGATTGAACACCAACTATGTCCTAGATTCTATGCCAAATTATTTAGGTTAAAAGGATATATATCCAAGAACAAAAATAAGTTGTTAGTTAAAAATTTCAAAGATACATATTGATCTTCTCATTATTTTTCTTCTCAGTAAATTTATTTTTTTTCCTTTTTCTTTTCCCCCACAACAAGAAAGTAGATGTTATTATGTACAGATGTCCTGGAACAGTGATCAGTAGCTGTCTTTTCTTGCCCAGCGTACTTAGAGGATTTGACTCATTTCCATAAGTAGTGAGGAGTAAAATATCAGCATTCAGAAGAATCAAGGGAACATGTGTAGTTCTATATCTGTCCTCTCCCCTTTTCCCCCATGTGACTATTGTCTTTTTTGTTGTTGTTGTTGTTATTGCAGTTTGGCCTGGGGCCAGGTTTGAACCCACCATCCTCAGTATATGGAGCCAGGGCCCTACCCACTGAGCCACAGGTGCCTCGCAAATATTGGCTTTTTAAAGTTTCTGTTTTGTGGCTCAGCACCTGTGGCTCAACGGGCTAAGGTGCCAGCCATGTACACCTGAGTTGGCAGGTTTGAATCCAGCCCGGGCCCGCCAAACAATAATGACAGCTACAACCAAAAAGTGGCCGGGTGTTGTGGCCGGTGCCTGTAATC
>CAUYON010152067.1:0-11735 GCA_963573935.1 Arctocebus calabarensis | reverse complement strand
CCCTACCCCGCCACTGTTCTTGGAGGGTCAGCTCCCCGGGACAGTCCTCAGTCACCAGTTCCTCTAAGTGGCGTGTGACACCAAATGTCCTCTCAAATGTAATTCTCGTGCGCTGTTCAGGCGAGCATGTTATTCCTATTTATTACGGATGAATGTGTGGAGTAACTGAGACGGAAACGGAAGGAGGAAATAGAAAAACTTACGGGAAGAGTGAGGTCCAATCAGAGAGGAAACCATGGAAAAGTGAGGTCTAATGAGAGAGGAAACCATGGAAAAGTGAGGTCTAAGAGAACAGAGGTCCTCTCAAGAAGCCCCCAAAGACAACCTGCAAGGTCCTCCTCATGGTGACTCTGCTTTGAGAATTAGAAGACTGTTAACTCCCTGGGACCTGGAAACTAATACTTGCTTCCAGGTCTGTAAAAGCCACAGCCTGCTTCTCTAGCTTGATTCAAACTGGCAAATGAGAAAAATGCCATTGGACTGGAAAAAAAAAAATTTTTTTTTTTTTGAGACAGTGTCTCACTATGTCGCCATGGTATCACAGCTCACAGCAACCTCAAACCCTTGTGTTTAAGAGATTCTCTTGCCTCAGCCCCCCAAGTAGCTGGGACTATAGGCGTCTGCCACAACGCCCAGCTATTTTTTTGTTGCAGTTGCCATTGTTGTTTTAGCTGGCTGGTGCTGGGCTGGAACCCACCAGACTCGGTGCTTGTGGCTGGCACCATAACCGCTGTGCTACGTGTGCCAAGCCTGGTCTGGAACTTTTGACTGGAGATAAAAAGAAGACAGAGTCAGTCAGGATGTGAGGCCATTGTGGACTCTAGTCAGCCTTTGCTTCCCTGGAGCTGGAATAAAGCTTTTCCTCTTTTTTTTTTTTTTTTTTGTAGAGACAGAGTCTCACTTTATTGCCCTTGGTAGAGTGCTTTGGCATCACAGCGCACAGCAACCTCCAACTCCTGGGCTTAGGCGATTCTCTTGCCTCAGCCTCCTGAGTAGCTGGGACTACAGGTGCCCGCCACAATGCCCGGGTATTTTTTTGTTGCAGTTCGGCGGGGCTGGGTTTGGGAACCCCCCGCCCTTGGTATATGGGGCCGGTGCCTTACTGACGAGCCACAGGCGCAGCCCTTTCCCGTGGGGACGGAGTCTCATTTTATCACCCTCAGTAGAGTGCCGTGGCATCACACAGCTCACAGCAACCTCCAACTCTTGGGCTTAGGCGATTCTCTTTGCCTCAGCCTCCCAAGTAGCTGGGACCACAGATGCTCGCTACAATGCCCAGTTATTATTATTATTTTTTTTTTTTTGCAGTTTTTTTTGGCCAGGGCTGTGTTTGAACCCACCACCCATGGCATATGGGGCTGGTGCCTTACTCCTTTGAGCCACAGGCGCAGCCCTCTTTTTTTTTTTTTTTCCAGTTTTTTTTTTGGGGGGGGGGCCGTGTCTGGGTTTGAACTCCCCCTTTGTATATGGGTCTGGCTGTTTTTTGTTGCATTTCGGCCAGGACCGGGTTTGAACCCGCTAACCTCAGTATATGGGGCTGGAGCCTTACTGACTGAGCCACTGGCGCCACCTAGCCTTTCCTCTTAATATGCCCGCCCTTTCTCTCTCTCTCTTTTTTTTTTTTCTTGGTAGAGATAGAGTCCTTATTGCCCTTGGTAGAGAGCCGTGGCGTCACACAGCTCACAGCAACCTCCAACTCCTGGGCTTAGGCGATTCTCTTGCCTCAGCCTCCCTAGTAGCTGGGACTACAGGTGTCCGCCACCAAGTCCAGCTCTTTTTCCATTTTGCAATTCTGCCGAGGCCGGGTTTGAACCCGCCACCTTCGGTATATGGGACCGGCGCCCTACTCAATGAGCCATAGGCACTAGTCCCCCGCCCTTTCTCTTTTAAACAGGGTGTCACTTTCCAGTCTCTTTGCACATCCCTCCCATGTCCTCTAGTGGGCAGTATTCATGGTGTTGCAGGAAGTCAAGGTGACTGGGCCTTGACTTCCTGCAATACCATGAATACTGCCCACTAGAGGATATGGGAGGGATGTGCAAAGAGATTGGAGAGTGAAAGCCAAAGGTGTAAGGTAGCAGTGGAGCTAAAGGGGATGTAGAGCAATAGCTAAATTTTATGTGGAGCCTCAATGAAGGCAGCTGATGCTCAATAGGCACCATCCTGGAATCCGCAGGGTGCTTACTTTTCAAAGGTTTTAGGTAGGTAGCATTGGGTAGAATGTTACTTTGGAATCCTAGTGACTGTGGCTATATAGGGTTTGAGCTGGCTTCCTACTGAGACCATTCTGTTTAAGGTTTGGCCCCCCACTGGAGCCATTGTGTTCCTTAGTTCTTCCTTCCTTCTGGCCGAGTCCCTGAAGGGCTTGGTTTGAACAGAGGTCACTGAACAACCAGTGTGGAGTGCCTTGTGCTCAAAATGGATGGCCAATGCTTGCTCTGATTTTGGAGTTCTTCTGACCAACCTATCAGAAGGAAGGACACTAGTGGTTGGGGGTGGGGGTAGGAGGAAGTCCCTGGAGCAATTTTCAGAAAACCTAAAAGTTCTGACAGATGAAGGAAACTAACATAGGGCAACTGACAGCAAATGGAGATTGGGAGTCAGGGTAGACAGAGCAGCATGGTGCTGGGACACCAGAAGGGGCGCCGTCTCTATTTTCCTTAGTGACTAGAGGTAAAATAGTCTGTGTGCAGAATGAGGAATTTTTCCTATTTAAAACATTAAAGGGAAGACATTTTCTAACAACCTACACTTTCTGTCCGAGGGCCTGAAACGTCTACCAGCAGTGACAGGAAATGAATGGTCTGTCTCTGCTCCTGGGTGTTGCTGGTCCTGGGATTCTGCATCATTGTCAGTCTCATTCAGAGTCTCAGGATGGCCTAGCATTCTCCCCACACAGCTTTATCAATTTTTATTTTTATATGTATTTTATTTTTATGTATTTATGTTTTGAGGTGGAGTGTCTGTCACCTGGTAGAGTGCCCTGGCATTATCATAGCTCACATTAACCTCAAGCTCTTGTGTCAAGAGATCCTCTTGCCTCAGCCTCCCCACCACCTGAGAGTAGAGGTGCCCATCATGACACTTGTGTAGTTTTTCTGATTTTAGTAGACACAGGGCCTCACCGTTGCTCAGGCTGGTCTGGAACTCTGCAGCTCAAGGGGTCTTTCTGTCTCAACCTCCCAAAGAGCTAGGATTACAGGCGTGAGCCACCAGGGTGCCCAGAATTTCCTCCTTGAATCTTTTGTCATTTCTGTCCATACTCTGCCTTTCCTTATAATCTCATGTCCTGGTTTAAATCCCTGTGACATGTCTCCGTTTCCCCTATAGTCCTCTTCCCTGAACTCTGGAATTCGGTCTCGCATTGTGTCCTCACCTCTGTCGGGCCAAGTAACAGAGATCTCCACCTTCATGTGTCCTAAGGGGACTTTCTCAGGTCTGTGAAACATGTTCTCCTGCAATCCTCAAGTCTCAGAGCAGAACAACCCTGTGCTCCTTGGGACTCATGGAATTTCTTATCAAATATTTAACATGGTAACCGCCTTGTGAGTTGTGCTTAAATTATGCAAGTTTTGAACCTGGGGCCTCAGGAAGCATATATTACTCACATATCTTTTGGTGTGTCTTGACATAAGGAAACAACCATGGCCCAAAGCAACAATTTTCTTATACTGTGTTGTAATTTGTAAGACATGGTAAATGTTGGTGTTGAGTGTTGTGGCATCATAATGGCTTACAACATCCTCAACTCTTAGGATCAAAGCATCTTCTTGTCTTAGCCTGCCCAGTAACTGGGAATACAGGTGCCCACCATGAGACCTGGCAATTTTCTTATATTTTAGTTGAGACAGGGTCTCACTCTTGCTCAAGCTGGTCTCAAACTCTCAAGCTCAAGCAATCCACATTTCTGGGCCTCCCAGAATGCTAGGAATGCAGGCATCATCCAATGTACCAGGCCAAGACATATCTTAACACATTATTTTTCTTTCTTTTTTTTACTCTGTTGCCCTTGGCAGAGTGCCATGGCATCATAAAGTTAACTCTTGGGCTCAAGTGATTATCTTGTCTCAGCCTCTGAAGTAGCTGGGAATGTAAGTGTTCGCTATGATGCCTGGCTAGTGTGCTTGTATTTATAGTAGATGTGGGGGTCTTGGTCTTGGTCTTGGTCTTGCTGAGGAGGATTGCAAATTCCTGAGCTCAAGCAATCTACCTGTTCATAGTCCCAGAGTGCTAGGATTACTCACACGAACCACCACACCAGGCCAAAATATTGTTGGTAAGTAATTTTACCTGGAAGCAATCTCATGTCACTGTTAATTATTTCAGTGTGACAATCAACACACTGAAGAGCTTTTACACACACATATCAAGAGCTTTTACAACATCCTACATTACCCTGTGTTTGAAAAATGGCCATACCTATTGCAAGTGCAAACAGATGATACTTTGTGATTGGTGAACAACATTTGGGTGTGAAAAGTCAAGTTAACTCATGACCAGTCAACAGTGCATTCAGTCATTCTTCTATAAAGCAAAGAAAAACAGTACATGTTTACTTCAAAAGTACATCCTTTTGAAAGTTCTCTTGAGACACAGGAGATATAAGTGTGCAGGCCTGGGCTCTCCCTGCTCTGCTTGCCCAGAACCTCTCTGGCCTCATCTGCTTGTGTCCTGCTCATTGGCTCTGCTCCAGCCACATGGGCCTCTTTCTTTTCCCCACATTGCTCCTACCTCAGGGCTATAATGGTGGGCGTCTGTCTTTCTAGAATTCTCCTGTCTGTTGACTGCAGGTAACAAGCGCCCTTCCTTCCTTCCTTACCTGTTTGTTCTGATGTCACCTTCTTACAGAGGACTTTTGTCCCCTATTTAATATTTCAGCCACCTCTTCACCCCCACCAGACCCCTGATAGTCCATATTGGTTGAGCTGTATATTTTGGGGGGGTCCTTTGCCATTTGCTGTGAGGACACTGGTGACGTCTCAATGGGGAAAGCAGAGACAGAAGGCAGGAAGGATCCTTGACCCTCTGAGTGGACCTCAGGCCTGGCATTACATTAAAGTGTGGAGGCTTTTTTCAAATACATCTCTCCTATCCCCTTCCCATTCACACTGTCAAGTGAGAACCCACCTTTAGTAATGGTTCTAGTGTCCAGGTGTGTCCGATCTGTCCAGCACTGAGCACAAAGGTTCTGTGTCTCCTGTTGCTGAGGGCTGAGGTCAGTCTGTGATCACGGAGGGGTGAGGACCTGTGTTCTGCCTCAGGTTTGGGTCTGTGCCCTGGAGAGCAGCTCTCCTCTGCTGCTCTGTGTACGGGATGTCTCCAGGAAGGAGGCAGGCTCTGGTATTTCGTCCTTCTGCAGGAGCGAGCTTATTGTCCCTGCATCCCTTTTGGTGCAGTGGGCAGCAGAGGACCTGCCTTCCCTGTGTGAGTGGTTGTGTCAGAAGGACGGAGTGTGCTGATTCTAAATAATAAGCAGAGTGTTTTTCTTATTCAGGATTGACTTCTAAAGAATCCAATTACACGAAGAAGAAGCCCAAAAGAGGAAAGAAAACCCTGCAGAAATGGCTGTGCCTCAGGTACAGTGATGTTCTTGGTGGGTCGTCTGAGTCCCCCTCCTTTCTGAAATGCCCAGCACTGGACTTGCTGATCTCTGACTCTGCAGCGTCCGGCCTGACGTGTTTGCTGCCACTCAGCCCTGCCTTCCCTCAGTCCCTCTCCCCATGACCAGTGACTTGAGCTTGTGCAGAGGCTCCATAGGGCAGGGCCCTGGGAAAGACATCAGTTAGAGAGGGGATGTATCCCCTGTGGTGTCAGTGAGGTGGGGCAGCAGGGATTGTTTAGGGGCCTCATCTGGGTGTACTGTCACTCTCTGTAGACCAGGATTAGGGAAGCTGCGTCTTAAAGAAGCTACCGAGAGCAGGTGAGATTTTTCCCTCATCAAACAAAACTTGCTCTTGTGTTCTTTTTGTACTTCAAATGTTTGAAACCCTGAGGAAAATGACTAGCCTTCGTGTTAATATTTTTCAATTTGTGGTAAGTGTTCATAATTTTCTTTATTTTATGGAAGTGTATAAATAAAGTAGATTTTCATACTTTCCTCAATTTTCTTTTCACGTATTTTACAATCTATTTTATATCCTTTGGTTTATATTCTTTATGCTTAATCTTGGTGTCTTTTTTTTTTTTTTTTTTTTGAGACAGAGCCTCAAGCTGTCACCCTGGGTAGAGTGCCGTGGCATCACAGCTCATAGCAATTTCCAGCCACTGGGCTCAAGCAATTCTCCTGCTTCCGCCTCCCAAGTAGCGGGGACCACAGGCACCTGCTACAGAGCCTGGCTATGTTTTTTTGTTGTTTTTTTTTTTTGGTTGCAGCCATCATTGGTGGGCTTGGGCTGGATTCGAACCCACCAGCTCAGGTGTATGTGGCTGGCGCCTTAGCTACTTGAGCCACAGGCGCCGAGCCAGGAAGATCTCTTGAGCTTAGGAGTTCAAGACCAGCTTGAGCAAGAGGGAGACCCTATCTCTACTAAAATCAGAAAAACTAGCCAAGTGTTGTGGCAGGCACCTACAGTCCCAGCTACATGGGAGGCTGAGACAAGAGGACCACTTGAGTGATCCCAGGAGCTTGATACCTCATTGCTATGAGCTATGATGCCATGGCACTCTACCCACAGTGACAGAGTGAGACTTTGTCTCAAAAAAAACAAAAGCAAAAACAAAAAAAAAAAAAAAGAAAATGTAATTTGGGGTGGGTAATAGGCTCACAAAAAAAACCTTCATTCTCTGAAAACAATGCTGCCTAACCCACTACCGAATGCTTTTAAGTATTAAGGAAGATACTACACATTTTTTGTGAGACAGAGTCTCACTATGTGGCTCCGGGTAGAGTGTTATGGTGTCACAGCTCACAGCAACCTCCAACTCTCAGGCTTAAGCAATTCTCAGATTGCCTCAGTCTCCCAAATAGCTGGGACTACAGAAGCCCACCACAGCCTCTGGCTATATTTTGGTTATAGTTGTCTTTGTTGTTTGGCAGGTCCAAGCTGGATTCAAACCTGCCAGCTCCAGTGTATGTGGCTAGCATCCTAGCCACTGAGCTTCAGGCGCCAAGCTGATACTACACATTTTGTAACATCAAAGAATAACATTAATGCCACAGTTGTATGTTTACCAACTACTTTAAACCAGATTAAACATCTGTTATAAAGTTTTAAAAATATGTAACAAATATTCGACAGAAAAAAATTGCATCATTTTATACTAGATTGAAAAGCTCTTAGCATATACTAACCAATAAAAAATTAAAAAGCCTTTAAGAGCTTTATCTATTTTGTCTGCCCTTTTCAGTGAGAATATAACATCTAACAAGAAAAAGCATTAAAAACAGCCATGATTCTAAATAAGTTCCAAAATTCTCCCCCAAATTTATTTTACTGCAATTTAATGTACTCCATATCAATAAGTTCTATGTTAATTATTAGAATCAAAATGTTAATGTGTTAATCTGACCTTACTTGAAGAGATGACTGATGCTGATTATTGATTTGGCATTCAATTCCAAATAATTTTTTTTAACTTTTATTAAATTATAACTGTGTACATTGGTGCAATCATGGGTCAGATAATTTATTATATAGGATGAAGGAGTAGCTCTGTGGAGGATATAGGGACCAAATTTCTATTCTACACAAATAGAAATGTATGTATACAACTGTGTGGGTTAATATATCTATTCTGTATTTTTAGCAATCAACAACTATAAATCTTTTTTTTTGTTTGTTTGAACCTACCAGCCCCAGAGCACGTGGCTGGCACCCTAACCACTGAGCTAAGAGGGCCCAGCCAACAACCATAAATCTTGAATAGTGAGAACACAAACTTAAAAGTCCTGCCAAAAACATAAAATGGTTAACCTGAGAACTTTAAGTAGAATACATTTACAAGAGTGGGAATGAAATTCTAAAATCTACTAAATGGTAGATATTTGTTATTTTTAAATGATTAAAAATGAAGGAAACCAGAGGTATAATTAGGGAGGAGGAAAACAGACAAATTGAAAAGATATTCACTAAATAATGACATGATCGATTGGCTCTTACTAGCTTAAAAAATAGGAAGATTGGTAGCTTCTGAAGTTAGATAGATCATACAGGTCAAAGAACCTAAAAAATGCTGGAGTTCTAAGATCAAATTCAGAAGACATTTCCATATAAGAGTCTCTGTACAATAAAATATTACTAAGTATTTAACTACACCGATTTATACTGTACTGTATGTAGTAGGAGATGATAAAACTAGCTAATTAGAAATGTTTTATGAATACAACTTAACTTTTCACTTCACTAGTATATCTTCTTTGAGCTTTTTGCAAAATCTCTAAAAGAATTTTAACTGAGCTAGAAAAACCTACTTTCAATGAGATAAAATAAATACAGTAGAACCTGCGTAAGTTGACTGCCAAAGGGACTGTAACAGATTGGTCAAGATACCAAGATGGTCAACACAAGGAACTAAACCTACTGAACTGATATTTACATGTAATGCATGTCTAGTCTATGAAAATTAAGTCAACTTAAGGAGGTGAAAAAAGTAGAGAGGGTGTCAACTATGGAGGTTCCACTGTATACAAGCCATTGGTGTTTTTTAAATTGCCACTATTTTCATGTTTCTAAGTAAGATAATAACATAACTACTGATAAAACAAGCCTATAACACTGAAATTTGAATTCTAGAAAAATCTTACCTTATGTTCACATTTCTGATCAACTGGCAGTTTCAACCACTCACTGTCATCTCCCATTGTTCTTCCAGTTTTTTTCTTAGAATTAAGAGTAACTCCTGGTCAAACAAAAGTAGATACCTATTTACTCCAGCAATCAAGCAATCTCTTAAAGACAAAATAATATTTCTGAGATTATTTTATCATTTATACACAAACAAGAGTAAAAAACCCATTCTTTGGTCAGATGCCCACTTTAAAACATTTTAAAAGTCCATCAACCAGCTAGAACAAAGCGACATTCTGTCTCTATTAAAAATAGAAAAATTAGCTGGGAATTGTGGCAGACGGCTGTAGTCCCAGCTACTCAGGAGGCTGAGGCAAGAGGACCACTCAAGCCCAAGAGTTTGAGGTTGCTGTGAGCTATGACACCACGGGACTCAACCCCAGGGCAACAAGATAAGACTCTGTCTCCAAAAAAAAAAGTCCATCAAAAACCTAAATTTAAATCAAGGAACAGATACCTGTTTTTTAAAATAAATGTTGCTTATTTATTTTCCCAAATGAGAACTTCTTAGATACATAGTGAAACTAGAATAAAAATGGGGAGGTGAGCTACTTGGCCTTTTAAAAGGCCAAGAAAAAAGTTATAGGCCAGGTGCAGTGGCTCATGTCTATAATCTAGCAATTTGGGAGGGTGAGGCAGGAGGATGGCTTGAAACCAGCAGTCTGAGACCAGCCTAAACAAGGACAAGACCCCCATCTATATAAAAAACAGAAAAATTACTGGGTGTGGTGCATATGCCTGTAGTCCCAGCTGCATGGGAGACTGATGTAGGAGGACTACCTGAGCCAAGGAGTCTGAGATTATAGTTGGCTATGATGTGGCCACTGCACCTCTAACTAGAGTGATTAAGTTAGACTATATCAAAAAATAATAATAAATCAAGAGGACTGGGCATGGTGTCTCATGCCTGAAATCCTAGCACTCTAGGAGGCCGAGGTAGGTGGATTGCTTGAGCTCACAAGTTTGAGACCAGCCTGAGCAAAAAGTGAGACCCCATCTTTACTAAAAATAGAAAAACCGAGGCAAGAGGATCACTTGAGCCCAAGAGTTGGAGGCTGCTGTGAGCTATCATGCCGCAGCACTCTACCCAGGGTGACAGCTTAAAACTCTCTCCAAAAAAAAAAAAAAATAATAATAATAATAATAATAATAATAAGTCAATACAGAAAAATCTTGATGCTAACCAGCTCTCTACCTAATTCTGGTAAATATGATTCTAGTTGATGTTTATATAAAGAGTACAAAATTAAATCTCTGAATGAACTATTCCTTTTTTAAATACTCTTTAACTATTTTTTTTTAGTTAGTAAAGTTTAGAGTCAATCTTCCTTTAACAATTTTATGCTATCCACACTATCTACTTAGAAAATACCGTTGGCTCAACGCCTGTGGCAGGTGCCTATAGTCCCAGCTACTTGGGAGGCTGAGCTGGCGGGTTCGAATCCAGCCCTGGCCTGCCAAACAACAATGACAGCTGCAACCAAAAAATGGCCTGGCGTTGTCGCAGGCGCCTGTAGTCCCAGCTACTTGGGAGGCGGAGGCAGGAGACTCGCTTGAGCCCAGGAATTGGAGGTTGCTGTGAGCTGTGATGCTACAACACTATCCAGGGTGACAGTTTGAGGCTCTGTCTCAAAAAAAAAGAAAAAGAAAGAAAGAAAATACCCTTTATAGGGTGGCACCTATGGCTCAGCGAGTAGGGTGCCAGCCCCATATACCAAGGGTGGTGGGTTCAAACCTGGCCCTGGCCAAACTGCAACAAAAAAATAGCCAGGTGTTGTGGCAGGTGCTTATAGTCTCAGCTACTTGGGAAGCTGAGACAAGAGAATCACTTAAGCCCAAGCGTTTGAGGCTGCTGTGAGCTGAGACGCCAAAGCACTCTACCGAGGGTGACATACTAAGATTCTGAATCAAATATATATATATATATATCATTCAGGTGTGGTGGCACATGCCTATAGTCCTAGCTACTTTAGCTACTCAAGGAAAAGTTAGGAGGATCACTTGAGTCTAGTAGTTTGAGGGTGCAGTGTGCTGTGATCATACCAGTGTACCCAAATAAAAATTATTAGATCTGTGTATTTTTAAAGTTGAATGTCAAATGATCTAGCTGGTATGGAAAACAATTTGGTGTTTTTTCAATAAGTTAAACATAGAATTATCATATGACCCCACAATTCTACTTCTACTTCAATTCTATATCTAAAAGCACTGAAAACAGGTACTCAAACAAGTATTTGTACATGCTGTTCATAGCAGCATTACTCACAAAACCAAATCTCCATCAGTGCATGGATAAATTGTGGTCTGCCCATACAATGGAAGATCACTCAACCATAATAGGGAATGAAATTCTGATAATGTTCTAACATAAATAAAAGTTAAAACCATTATGCTAAGTAAAAGCAGCCAAATGCAAAAAGTCCCATATTATATTGACTCCATGAGTAAACGCTACTTTTACCTATCCAGAAGAGGTAAACCAATATTGTAAGAAGGCAGATTGGTGGTTGCCAGAGGTTGAGTAGAAGAGAGAATCGGGAGAAAATGCTTTATGGGTTAAGGGGTTTTACTCTGGAGTGATGGAAATGTTTTGGAAGTAGATATAGTGTTTGCACAACATTATGAATGTACTAAATGCCACTGAATTGCTCCGTTTAAAATGGTTAATTTTATGCTAAGCAAATTTTACCTCAAATTATTTTTTAAAAAAGTCTCCCAGGTGTTTCTAATGTGTGACCCGGTTTAAAAACCTCTAAATTTCCGGGCGGCACCTGTGGCTCAGCGAGTAGGGCGCCGACCCCATATACAGAGGGCTGCGGGTTCAAGCCCGGCCCTGGCCGAACTGCATCAAAAATTAGCCGGGCGCTGTGGCGGGCGCCTGTAGTCCCAGCTACTTGGGAGGCTGAGGCAAGAGAATCGCTTGAGCCCAAGAGCTGGAGGTTGCTGTGA
>CAUYON010152066.1:0-10586 GCA_963573935.1 Arctocebus calabarensis | reverse complement strand
CCTCTAAATATTGAACTCTAGCTAATTTATCAATTTTTTGAAATTCACCAAAAGGAGCTGGCTTAATAATGGATGGACAGAAGGATGGAAAGATAGAGCAGTATGTGATGAATTCAGTACAGTAAAAGTTAAAGACAGAATCTAGGTGGTGGGTATGAGAGTTCACCGTAAAATTTCCAATTTTGCTGTATGCTTGAAAACTTTTACAATAAAATGTTAGAAAAACTTCATTAAGATTGAATGTATTTGCTTTTAGCATTGTCTTTTTAATTTTGGCAAGTGACACTACTGATGCGATTTTTCCATTTACAATAAAGTTTCCTTTTAAAAGTAATTCATTTAGAAAAGAGAGGGACTCCATTTTAAAAAGACAGTAAGCAAATATTAGTATAGATGACCATCATACTATTCATCAGCAAAGTTCATGAAGGCCATAGGTGAATGGGTAAGTCTGATACAGAAGGGTGTTGAGAACACAAGATCTAAAGAAATGTGGATTTAAACTTTAACCTCGCTGCTGCCCAGCCCTGTGACCTTGGACAAACCTGAGTTTCAGCTTCCTTATGTAGAAATAGGATGATACAGTATCTCCTGAAGAAGGCTCATGAGTATGAAGGAGACAACCTGAGGAAAGCATAGCTTGGTCAGCCTCAGCAAGGGACACCTCCCTCCGGCCCATGAGAAGAAAGGCAGAACATTCCTGTCTGAGAGAACAGTTTGAAGGATACAACTGGGGCAGGGATGTTGGGGAAGGCGGTGGGAAGAGAGTCTAAGAAGGGCCCACCAGACTGAATGGGGTGTGAGAAGGCAGAGCGAGCCAGGACTCAGCACCCACACAGACGTTCAACATGGCCAGGCTATTTCTGCTCCTCCAGCATGTCCTCCTCATGAGAAAGGAAATGCCCCCTCCCCAGCAAGTGTAGGTGGACCTGGAGCTCTGGACTCCAGGACTCTGATGCAGCTTCTATTTTCTGAAGTCTGTCTGCATTGGGGAGTTTGCTTCTTTTAACATTCTAGGTCTTCCAGAGGCCTGGGCAGAGAACCAACAATTCTCTACTTTCCACAGCAAAGAGAGACAGATCTTAATTCATTAAAACTCTTCTCCCCAGTCAGAGAGCATCCAGCCACCTACAAAGCTGGGGACTAATCCTTCAGGCATACTGAGCCACTGGAACTGGAGAGGGAGAATCTTGTCACAGCAGAAGGTCCAAGGCATCTAACTCCTGTAGACCCATAACTTGTTGGAAAGGTTTACTTTGATGACTGGGTGCAGTGGCTCATGCCTATAATCCTAGCACTCTGGGAAGCCGAGGCAGGAGGATCTCTTGAGGTCAAGAGTTTGAGACCAGCCTGAGCAAGAGTGAAACCCCATCTCTACTAAAAATAGAAAAATTAGCCAAGCACTGTAGCGGGTGCCTGTACTTCCAGCTACTTGGGAGGCTGAGGCAGGTGGATCACCTGAACCCAAGAGTTTGAGGTTACTGTGAGTTAGGCTGACACCACAGCACTCTAACCTGGGCAACAGAGACTCTTTCACAAAAAAAACAAAAGGTTTACTTCCAGTTCTGAAATAAGATTAGTCCATCAAGTGACTAATTTTTTTCCCATTTCATTTCTTAAATATTTCTATATGACAAGTTGATGTGCCATGTACATGCTAAGCAGCTACCTTTTTAAAGAAAGTTTAGTGAGAGGTTCACCTGTCCAGAGAATAAGATACTCATTCTGATCAGTCAATGATCTTTCTCCTTATACGAATATCTGCATGGAAAGCCCAATAATCATCTGTACCAGTTAGCAATTGCTATAATAATACTGCCTAACAAATTACCCCCCAAAATTTCGATGTAAAATAATACACATGTACTTAGTTCGAGCATCTATGGGCTTGGTGATTTGGACTGACTTGGCTGGATAATTCTGGTATTGACTTGGTTCATCTGTCAGCTGACTTAGGTAACTGAGGTGACTTGAACACTTCTTTCATCCTCCAGAAGTCTAACCTGGGCACGTTTTCAGATGGTGGCAAGAGCTAGGGCAAAGGCTCAAGGCTCTGCTTGCTTCACGGTAACTGACATCTCACTGGCCAAAGCAAGGCCCTTGGATGACCCCAGTGAGTTCCTCAGAGACAGACAAGATGCTGACTTCTTAATCTCCAGCAGCTAGTGAAGACCATTACAGGGTTATCTTTCAAATTAAGTTTCTGAGCTTCACTTTTCCTGTTTGGACCAAGCTGATACCTGTTTCTACTTGTGCTAGAAGCTGAGTATCTAATGCAACAAACTTTCTCACCCCTGCATGATGCTGCTGAGGGGAATGGGAGCCAAGACAAACAGATGAGAAAGGGCCCTGCCTAAGGGGGCCCGGCTTCAGGGCTCTGGAGCCCTGAAGGGTGCGATGGAGGTTGTGCAACTCATCTTGGGAGCTTGGAATGAGGTTTGTTTGGGCTTCCTGAAGAACACATACAACTTTCAGAGCTAGTGATAGGAAGACCCCGAAAGTACCAGAGCTTATTTATCTCTGCTGCTCAGGGTAAGGACAAAACCCTGGAGACAGGGCACAATTTGAGCCCCTGACCTCAGATTCCCTCCAAATTCAAAGTCTCTCTGAATGCCAAATTGTCACCTGGAAAGCTAGGCTGGATGCATACAGCCTGCTTGGAGGGCTCAGGTGACTAAGTATGTAGCTGCTGAGGTTGTGACGTTATCTCTTTGGGAGTCATGGCCCCAGGGTCCTATAGGGAACCAACCTGGCCAAATAAGGCCCTTGAGAGGGTGGTTAAATCTGTGCAAAGTCATCTATACCAGCAGGCTTCAAGATGTAGGATGAGCTGGTAGCAGACAAGGAATGATGATGGTTTTCCTGTTTTCACGCAGTGCAAGTATGGGAGTTGGATTTGTAGTGTAGTTTCTGTAGTTTCCAGGCATTTCTGGAGGATCTGTTGACCAGAGTCCAGGACCCTCAAAACCCCTATGTGCTGACACATTGCACTCAAGGCTAGCAATAGCCCGGGGGTGTACACAAGGTATCTGCGCCTGGCGGGTCAGGGCTAACATTCCGTAGGTCTCCTTTGACCACAGTCCAGGACCCTGCCCCTCCAGGTGCTGTAGACAGAGCCCTACTGGTATCTGAGGCTGAGAACAGAATGCTTAGCAACTAAAGATTACTATTGCCTGAGTCCTGCCCAGGTACAGATGGAAAGCACTTAAGGAAATTAGGAAAGCTAAAGTTTACCCCCTAATTTGTCGTTGTAGTCACTATTAATGTTTGCTGGGCCGCCCACCTTTGAATTACTAAAATTAACTTCATGTTTTATGTTGTCAACATGATGTATGGTTTTGGACTGACCTTTTGGGAATGGACTGATGCTGCACTTGCTAGATGCTATGACAGTGCACGCCTCTCTCAGGCTCCCAGCAGTTATTTCACCTGAGACAACTGCGTTGAAGTCTTTTCTCCTTCAGATCCTGGCAAAAGCTGTGGGGCCCCCACAGTGTAGCATATGGTCCCTTAAGTGCATGGCCCCTGTAGGCCCACTACTTGGCTTCAGACTTTAGTCCCACCACTTCCTACCTGTGACTTTAAGTAACTTAATGTCAGTGAAGCTCACTTTCCTAACCCATAAAAGGGGAATAATTGTACCTATCTCATGGCACTGTTGTGAGGAGGGTATGATGTAGCCTGTGCAGAGCTCTCAGCATTGCTGGGCACACTGTGGACAGTACCTGTCAGCTGTTACTACTACCAAGGCTTTCTAGCGCCCAGCACGGCACTGAGCACTTCACAGGCATTATTTCATTCAGTCCTTATACCCACACTGTGAAGTGGTTTCCTTTTCTCTTTTCACAGATGAGAAACATGAGCATGACGAGATTAAATAACATGTCCAAGGTCACTCAGCTGGTCAATGGTAGCTCCAGGATTCAAACTTAGGTCTGATTCCCAAACACCTGCTCTTAACTACTCTGCTCTTTTCCCCCTAAGCATGTGTTCCAGGCATCACAAAAAGTGAACAATTTATTAACCCTTAAATAACCTGAGATCCACAGAGAAATATATGTACATCTTAATGTCATCATTTGCTTTTAAAAACTATATGCTGTGATGTATAGTTACATAAAGTGATATGTCTATCCTGCCTTCTCTCTTTCTTTTGAGACAGTATTTCACTCTGTTGCCCAGGCTAGAATGCCATGGTGTCAGCCTAGTTCACAGGAACTTCACATTCCTAGGTTCAAGCAATCCTCCTGTCTCAGCTTCCTGAATAGCTAGGACCACAGGCACCCAGCACAAAACCTGGCTAACTTTGCTGTTTTTAGTAGAGATGGGATCACGCTCTCACTCAGGGTAGTCACAAACTCTTGACCTTGAGCGATCCTCCCACCTTGGTCCCACAGAGTGATAGGACTACAGAACTTAGCCACCATCCCTGGCCTATTCTGCTTTCCTTTAAGGGAGTGGTTCTCAACCTGTGTGTCATGACCCCTTTGTAACAATGAAAATACATCCTGTATATCAGATATTTACATTATGATTCCTAACAGTAGCGAAATTACAGTTATGAAGTGGCAACAAAAATAATTTTATGGTTGGGGGTCACCACAATATGAGGAACTATATTAAAGGGTCACAGCATTAGGAAGGTTGAGAACTACTGCTTTAAGAAAACATTCACTTCTGGGACATAGTAAAAGGCTTTAACTTTTCTCTTGTGGTTATAAATCTATGCACCTCCTTTAAAGACTGATGTTATTAGCTTGGCGCCTATGGCTCAAGCGGCTAAAGAGCCAGCCACATACACCTGAGCTGGCGGGTTCGAATCCAGCCCGAGCCCGCCAAACGATGACCTAAATAAATAAATAAATAAATAAATAAATAAATAAAAATAGCCGGGTGTTGTGGTGGGCACCTATAGTCCCAGCTACTTGGGAGGCAGAGACAGGAGAATCGCTTGAGCCCAGGAGTTGAAGGTTGCTGTGAGCTGTGGTGCCATGGCACTCTACCCAGGGTGACAGCTTGAAGCTTTCAAAAAAAAAAGACTGATGTTATTGTGCTGGATAGCTTTAACTTTACCACAGCCCCCTATCAGACTAACAGATATTGGTCTCTTAAAGCCACAAAGAGTACCGTTTGCCTTAAGTTACCTATCCCACTTGTGCTGTTTTACCTGACTGGGGCAGATTTGAAAAACGTTCTTCATTCCCAAAGGGCTTACTGAGACATTGAGGTGTCACAAAGTGGCTTAAGTAGGTGATCAGAGTCATCAACTTGACAGCTACAGGACAGTGAGTCCACTGTTCTCAGATAGTATAGGATGTACTAATAAGGGGGACTGTCAGCTCCAACATCCCACAGACCCGCTTGCCATTTAAGATTACTCAAGCTTACTTGTTGTCCAGCCTCTCTGTCTAGCCACAAAGGCAGCAGATGGACTAAAGGATGAATGTGAGACTCTTAATTATCCCTGTGGAATCTCTTTCCCCAGTGATGTTTAAAAGTATGAACCAGGTTTGTGTTGGTGCCACCATGGAGCTGATGAGACAGACCAGACCTCTAGACAATGCTCAAAGCCAGTTAGAGGCAGCTCTACAGTGGCCCCCAAAAGATACACTCTAAGGTACAGCTTGGGTACAAGGTATTTGGCTGATGGATTTTTAAGACTAAAAATGATTAAGAGAGGAAATGATAGGAAAAGAATAGCATTTCCTGACCCAATTTGGTGTGTCACACGGGAGCCTGTCCAAGAGGACTCACAAGACCACTTTGGATCGGTCAGGGCAGAGCCAGATGCTCATCTGCCCCACACAGGCTCTGAATGAGGTCAGTGAACAGTGATGTATCAAAGAAAAAGGAATGAGTCTAGCTTCTGTTCATCGTGGATCCTTGGGGGGTTGCTGGCCCTTGCTATATGTTTATTAATTTTTTTAAAATGCACTATGGCCAGCCTAGTTTTACTTGATGCCTAATAAAGGGAAAAACTGTTTACACAGCACCCCTAGGCCTGACATTGAGCAGGTGAAGTTAGCAAGATCCTTCACTTTCAAAGATGACATAAGCCAGCAGTCTGGGAGGAAAACAATTCCTTTAGAAGCATGCCATTCTAGGTGAAAGTGGCAGCAGCTGAACATTTTGTTAAATAAGACAAAATCAGGGTAAGAAGGGATCAAACCCCAGGCACGGATATAGTCCTAACTGCATACTTGGCTACTGGGGTTTGTTGCATAACATACACAGAATAAATGGGTAAGTCACTGCCCGATTCATGTGCACTTCTTACAGTCCAGATATATTTCTATATATAAACTCCCTTGCCTGTTTAACATTCTCCCCGCAGCACATCAAACACAGCCCAAAAGAACCGCCAGCATTTTCAGTAAGCTCCCAGAGTGACGTCTGCCCTGCTGCTGCCTCCTGAGTCTCAATCCCATTCCTTGCTCAGAGGAGAGTGCTAGATTTTTCCATCAAAGGTCTCATCTCCAGGGTCTGTTTTCTCTTTAGTCTTCACCAGCCAGTAAGACACTCCATGGTTACTTTAATAGGCTCAGCTTTCTAACCTATATATGAGACTGCCTTGCATATCGCTATAGTGACCTCACTGACATGCCAGGTAAACTGTTAGGGACAGGTTTTAAATCTCAGGGTGAGGCCATGACCCAATGCAGACATTCATATCTTCTGAGTGTGTACTGTGTGGTGGCACCATGTAAGAGCTTTGTGTGTTTTATCTCACCTCATCTTACCACCTAGTTGAGACAGGAAACATTATCATCCCCATTTATATATGAGGAAATGAAGGCTCAACTCTTTTTTTAATCCAACAGGTAAACAATGGAGCCAGGATCTGAACTCATAACCAGTGCACTGCACTGCTTCCTCACTTACAAGAGCTTCAATGGTTGGCCAAATTCAGATCTTGGCTGTGACTCTGGGTCAGATGCACCTTGCAGATTCCTCCTCACTACATGATGCAGAGATCTGATCTCAGTGTTGTCAAGTTTCTTTGTCATAACTTTTCGAAGCATAGATCTAAATTTCCAGCAGTAATGTGTTCTAATAGAAAGCTCAGGAGCTTTGGAAGCAGATTGAGCTATACTAAATTCTGGGGTAGTGATGAACTAGCTACCTGAATAGCTACTTGATCTTGGACAAATTACTTACTCTCTCTGAGCCCACTTTCTTATCTATAAAACAGCTGTAACACCACTTGTCTATAGGAGAGCTGCTACAAGGCTTTAGCTATGAGGCTTTACTGTGATTACATAAAGTTCTCTTCCCTTCCCTGCTTAGCTAGGATGCTGAAGGGTATGTGGGAACCCTCAGAAGGCTCTGTGGAAACTCTGGACATGTGTCCTTCCTCCCTGGTACAGTTCCTGCCATCATCAACCACCTGCTTGTCAATTCTGGCTGGCCTTCATGGAACTCTCCCAGCCCTAGTGTTTAGAGCTAAACACTTGCATCTAATACATTCTAACATACTATTTCTTATGTATGATTATTTAGTCAATTAAAATAATTATGAGGACTGTCAAAATGAGGGGAAAAGTTTGCTACAGTGCTACACAGAAATAAAACCTATGATTGCAGCCTTGTAAAACCCTATAAACACAGGACTATAGGTTATATGAGAATAGACAAAATTAAAGTAATTGTGAAGGGTAGGGAATTATAAATTTCCTTTCTTCAGTATTCTTTAATATTTAATTATCTTTCAATTTACAAAGTGCACATTTCAAAGAAAACCTGATGATGAAGATGTTGACTTGTAGCAGCATGCCCACACTACTCCCACCTGCGCCCTCATTCTGCCTGCTGTGCCTTTGAAGGATGTAGCTCAGGGGGCTGGGATCAGCTTCCCTTGGTGGAAAGAACCATACCAGGGTAGAAGGGGGAAGTTTCACTGTGACAAAGCCTTGAGCCACTGGAGGTGGGGCAGTGAGGGGGAGGGAAAGCAGCCTTCCGTATAGCACGCACAGCTGGCTGCCTCTTTTCTTTGAGCACACTTGGGGCTGAAGGAACCAGGGCAATAAGCTCAATGAGCAAGCATAATTGCTTCCCCTATAGTGCCCTCTTGTGGTAACCTGCCTCCACAGCTAGCAGCCAGACAAAGCAGTCAGGTTTGCAAACCACTGAACAAAAAACTAGGAGAGTCAAACCACACTTTACGTGTATGCCCTGAAGGAGAAGTATGTCCATCAATTGAGGCAGGACCAACGGTCTGGGACGGAGAGGATCTGAGTGTCTAAAGAGAAGCAGGAAACCAATGCGAGTGTCCATCATAAGCAGTTACCATCCACAGATTGAACCCCTGTGGCAGATAGTGGTGCAGCTCAACGTGACTTTTCAAAGAGGTATTCGAGATCTGGGGCACGCAGTCTCTGCTCTTTGTTTTTGTTTTTAGCAAAGTCTCTCAGCAGTGCCATGACTTCATTTTCAAATATTTCTGGGGCAGGTTTTGCTTCTGCAAGAGAAGAATGGGCAGAAAGAATTATGCCATAGTCAGTCAATGCTCAGGTGTAAGGATCTTAAACTTGGTAGATATGCAGACCATCTCCATCTTTCTTTTAAATATACACGATAAGCTGGTCCCATGGGTTGGCAAACTATGTCAGCCTGCATTTGTACATGGTCTTATTGGAACAGTCTCTCTCAAAAGTTTACAGATCACCCACAGCTGCTTTTGTGTTATAACGGCAGAACTGGGTAGTGGCGAAAGACCAAATATTTACTACATGGTTCTTTATGAACAAGTCTGCTGGCCCCTGGCCTGCACAATGCTGGCTGTACTATTTTGCTTTGCATTTGGCATTTTGTTTATTTTTCAGGTATTGAGTTTTTCCTTCTAATCTTCAACTTTCCTGAGATAAGAACCCTATTTTCCTTATCAGTCAGAGGTCCACGGTGGTAAGTAACAAACTAGTAAGTAAACTTAAGTAAAAATAAATTTAGGGGAAGCATATGAGTCATACAGAATTGACATGAATCTAGGCAACCACATTTAAGTGCATGGGCAACAAGGGCATTGAGTTTGAAGAAATGAGAATGCAAGCCGCAGTCTGCGTGAGGTGCCAGCAGTGCGCTACTCCTCTCTGACCTTTGTCTCCTTCCACCCTGATACTTAAGACACCAATTACAAGCAAAGCCTCCTGCTGGCAAAGCCTAGGCAATGTGCTCCGGAATCACCTTTCAGTTAAGACTAAACACCACGCCAGGAGAGGGAATTCCTCAAAACCAAGTCAGATTCTCCCCCCTGACTCAGCATGGGGTCTGGTGTCTAGTGAGTGTTCTGCTTTTTTCTTTTTCTTTTTTTTTTTTGAGACAGAGCCTCAAGCTGTCACCCTGGATAGAGTGCTGTGGCATCAGAGCTCACAGCAACCTCTAATTCCTGGGCTCAAGCGAGTCTCTAGCCTCGACCTCCCAAGTAGCTGGGACTACAGGCGCCCACCACAATGCCCGGCCATTTTTTGGCTGCAGCCGTCGTTGTTTGGCGGGTCCGGGCTGGATTCGAACCCGCCAGCTCAGGTGTACGTGGCTGGCGCCTTAGCCCATTGAGCCACAGGTTCTGCTTTTTTCTAATGATCAAAACAAGACCAAAGAGATTTTGGTTTTCTCCTAGATTGCAAAAAGTTGGAAAGAATATTACATTCACCTTCACAACAAGAAAAAGCCTGATAGGCAGTACCTGTAGCTCAGTAAGTAGGGCACCAGCCACATACACTGAGGCTGGCAAGTTCGAAACCAGTCCAGGCCAGCTAAAACAACAATGACAACTGCAACAACAACAAAAAAGCAGGGCGTTGTGGCAGACACCTGTAGTCCCAGCTACTTGGGAGGCTGAGGCAAGAGAATCGCTTAAGCCCAAGAGTTTGAGGTTGCTGTGAGCTATGACGCTATAGCACTCTACTGGGGGTGATGGGTTGAGACTCTGTCTCAAAAAAGAAAAAGGAAAAAGAAAAGAAAGAAAACTAAGAAAAATGTGGGGTTATAGCACAATAGGAAAAGCTAAGGAAAGAGAAGCCCCTCAAAGGAGCGCCTGGACAAGAGCATTTGAGGGAGATAGGGCACTGTGTATCATATAAATGGGTAAAAAAATTCAGCTAATTTTTTTTAATTTTTATTTTATATTATTAAGACAAGGTCTCACTATATTGCCCAGACTAGATTCAAACTCCAGGGCTCATCAGGTGATCCTCCCACCACAGTCTACCAAGCAGCTATGACTACAGGCACATGCCACCACCCCTGGCTCTCAGCTACAATTTTTAATGAACTGTTAAAAGCCAAGAGTGGGCTACCATAAGAGTGTAAAATCGGCTCGGGGCCTGTGGTTCAATGGGCTAAGGCGCCAGCCACGTATACCTGAGCTGGCGGGTTTGAATCCAGCCCGGGCCCGCCAAACAATGACGGCTGCAACCAAAAAAAAAAAAACAATGGCTGGGCGTTGTTGCGGGCGCCTGTAGTCCCAGCTACTTGGGAGGCAGAGGCAGGAGACTCGCTTGAGCCCAGGAATTGGAGGTTGCTGTGAGCTGTGATGCCACAGCACTCTATCCAGGGCGACAGCTTGAGGCTCTGTCTCAAAAAAAAAAAAA